>QDEB01097335.1:0-19402 GCA_004193795.1 Asbolus verrucosus | reverse complement strand
AATGCGATTGCGCTAATATTAGGTGCAGATTCTGCACCCAGATTAAATAAATAAATTAAATCAATTTCAAAGATCCACACAAATCAAGGATCCACCGAGTTTAAAGATCCACACTTTTCAACTTCCAGGCTTTTTAAATGGGTTTTATTGTTTGTATTTTATCCCCTTAAAACAAATTAATTTTCATTTGTTGCCGATATTGGAATTGCAAAAATTAATGGAAATGTTAAATTGTGCCGTCTTAATGAAAACGTTTTCTGCGCAGTAGTAACAAAGGGTTCTAAATAACACAGGTTCTATCATCAAAAGTGTCATAAATGTCAAAATTTTTCGAATTGTACGTATATTTGGTTTGATTATCCAAAACAAGCAAAAATATTACGTATTTATATTTAAGGACATATTTGTGAAATTTTATATTGTCGAATTCGTTTTTGATCATGTAAATACAGTTTTCAGTGTTATCAAACTGGGACAAATATGTCTGTATTAGCTAATTAGCTAATTATGGTATTTTTACATAACAATGTGAAATATATATGCAACGGATAAATGGTCATACAAACATTTTTGATAAACTTACATGCCAAACTTAAAATTTAGTTTTATTCATAAATTGCCAAGTTTCTTCTTCTTTTATAGAGTTTGTCAAGAGTTGATCATGTTAGTAATTCATTCAACTTCTAATTTATTACATTTATGTGTAAATTTACAATATATTTCCACATAATATTTAATTTCACAATCTCGTTTCTGTTTACTAAAAAATAGAATTATTTAAACATTATGTCCTGCACCACCCTCCTATTACCATGATCAAAAATGAGTAAAGAAAAGTTTTTAAACAATTCAGAACGATTTGGTTTTTTTTATTAAATTTATTTAACATTTGCTAGTATTCTACAGTTGTTTTTAATTTTAAGGGGGAAAATGAGGCATACAATGTTATTATTCTTTGATATTTTAAGTCTATTTTTTTTTCTCACTAAAACTCATACGTAAACATTTAATAATAACATTTTTTGACAATTATTTTTACTGTTTAAGTTTGCTGGGTTCTTTATTCGTTTTCGAACAGTTTACATGTTACTGTAATTGAGAAGTATAAAATGTGATAGTATGTTAGATTCAGGTGCTTATAAACTTGTTTTGATGATAGATGTTCTCATTTTTTGCATTTATTTCCTTGAACTGACTTGACGAAGAAGAGCAAAATAAGACCAGGCCGTCCTCATAATCTACAGTATCAAGATATCATAATTTATCATATTAAAGAGGAACACTATTACCTTCACAAAATTTTCCAGTGACAGATTAAATAAACCAAAAGCAGATATTTGCAATGACCTTTGCACCCTTATGATGAAAATGATTAAATCCTGTTTTACCTCTGGAGAGAAACCGGTCCAATCAGATTCGAAAACGGCATATGGAAGTCTGCTGCTCTAAATTTCAATAGTTTTAGCAGTTATAATTTACTGTCTAACATTTATTTACCTTCAGTTCGACTTCATTGCCAAACCAGCAGTACATGAATATTTGGGTGGATATAGCATTTGCATAGGAAAAAAATGACCAGAATTCGCTGGAGAGAGGAGCTACCTAAATCAATACAGAAATGTGAGTTAGTAAAGCGTTTAATAAAGAACTTAACACTTACAACGGTTAACTGAAACATTGTTATACCAATGGAGAATCCGTCCACGAAGAACTCGACGAAAAGCAACCAATTGTAAAACTGATTTGCACTATCAGCAAATCTTAAAATCTCCTTATGATGGTGTATACAACTTCTGACCTTTTGATTAACATCCACGGAAGGATCTTTGTCGCTGATATTTTTTAAATCATCACATAAAATATCAAACTGCGAAGCAATATACATGTTTAAAGCAGCTATTAAAGTATTAATGTTGACGTTGGACATGGAAATAAAATTGATAGCTAAAATTTGGTAAACGTACGTCACCTCATACTGAGGTGATTTCTTGGTGTTATAAGGGTACCAAGCCAAGAAAGGCAAACGATATTCCTTGACTGATTTGTCCAAAATGGGGAACAAAGCCCCAAAAATCGCATAACCAACAGCGAAAAACCAAAATGTTCGAACTATCGTCTTCCAGGCTGTCAGATTTGGTTGGACTAAGGCTCTTTGCTCAGCATTTTTGGGTTGGAACAAATCGCTGTTAACGGTTATCATCAATTGTTTGAGCTTTTCCATGTTATTCATGAGACCGTAAGTCTTTAGCACTATGGAAATGCACATCAGCACCACATATACAGATGCTGTTACTGCTTTCAAGTCGTCCAAAATCAGAAAGAGGTTCACCGTTTGGAAAAAGGAATGACCAACTTGATAAAATATAACCGAAACTACTCCGTACAGTGTGTAAATGTTCCATCCGTAAGAGTCGTCACCTTTAGGCCACAGTCCCAAGAATTTTAACATTCTAATGTTGGGCTTGATGGTTTCCTTCCAATCGAATCGTTCCATTTGCTGGAGCATGATAACGCTGAAACAAGAGATAGATTATTAAAGAAACTGTCAAAATCAATCCATATTTTTCTTTCTTTCAAACGTTAAATCTGATATTGTTGACTTATTTGCAAAAAATAATTTCTACATTTCCAAAATTATCCGGGTTGTATAAATGTGCTTTCATATTTTGACTTGTCGATTTCAGAATAATCGACTTGACGATTTAAATTACCCTATAGGAAAAAAAAATTCAAAAACAGTGTTATTGTTGCCATAAACTACTAAATTATCGAAAAACTTAAAGATAAAACTTTATATTAAATGTTTTTTAAACAGGTAAAACTATTCATATTTCATATTTTCTTAAATCCACGCTATACTAACCTGCTAGCAATGAAAGGACGTCTACCTCGACAATTCTTTTTTAAGTTAACATTACTGAAAATAATAAATTTAAAATTTGTACACCGTGTGCATTAAAGAATGTTCTATTAAGTGACCACTGGAATTATAAATCAGCAAGATATTTTGGAATTCCAATTCTTGATCTTCAATCTTGATGTTATATTCTTTTATGGACACCGTGTATTTTCGCATTATCATTGAGTCCGAGATTAAATCCAAACTTTCTCTTTTCGTATTTATATTTGCACTATCAAAGCTGTATTAGGTGCAAATTGTTAAGAAAGGTCACGCTTACCTTCAACTAAAGATGAGCATTTATGTTTCTTGCTATGTATAAACGCAATAGTATCAGCAAATCGTGTAATTTGTGCTTTTATAGGTGCTGAACAGCTTCGCAAACCAATCAACCATGCCTTGTCCGCTTTTGCGTACACAGAAGCAGTTAAAAATAAAATGGAAACTTACTCTCAAAATATTGAAATATTCCTCGATTTTTTACTGAAGCATCCAAACCCTTTCATTAGTCATATTTTTTATTAATTAGTCCGCACCTGCTTATTATATTGTTCTTTCGTCACTTTTAAGACCCAGCAGTATTTATTTTTCGTGAGAAACAATCAGATGGACAAACACGCAATTTTCTGAAAATACTAAGGAAGTGGTGGTATTTCTTTGTTTTTATCTAACCCCTTCGAATGTAATATTTATTATTTCGCCGAAACCTGCTTATTATCTTATTTTATTGTGATAGTTTAATGGCCATCTGCACTTATTTTGCGTGAGAGAACATTCAGATGGATAAGTAAACATAGATTATTAATGACCGAAGAACACTTGGAACTAATAATTACCCGTTGTTTCTGACATAACGTCAATAATTAAATTAAACATTTCATTTACTTTTTATAATTAGCCCTAAGAGCAAGTTCAGTAGTGACTCGTTAACGGCACATTACGGTTATGTCAGTGGGATTTAAGACTTTATAATTATGAAGGACAACAGTGTCCGTCAGATGTTGAAATTCATAGATTTAAAATCAGAATTAAATTAAGATTAAATTTAAGATTATATGGTCACTTATTTCAAACTATACAGTATGAATATTTTTACTGGAGTTATGCTGATTCTAGGTAAGAAGTCAAAAATATGTAGTTCTAATGGATTTGCGTTGCATTACACCAAAATTAAGTATCAACACATTCCTTGCATAACTTCTTCAGTTGTTTATACTCGTTTCAATTTACATTTTGAGAGCCACATATCTACATTTATAAGGTGTTGTTTTATTATCATATTGACTTTCTGTTGTTCTGTCTTCTGTTTTTTTATGTCAAGATATTACCCTTGTTCTCTGTTATTGTAAAAAGGAATAATACTTTTAATCAAAGTTCACTCTTTGAATACTTACATCCTTTTTAAATATGTAATTTTTAATACTTGTTTTTTTGCCTAGTAATAGATATTTAAAGAGTATTAGAT
This sequence comes from Asbolus verrucosus, assembly GCA_004193795.1. NCBI lineage: Eukaryota > Metazoa > Arthropoda > Insecta > Coleoptera > Tenebrionidae > Asbolus > Asbolus verrucosus. The sequence goes on along the minus strand of QDEB01097335.1, from coordinate 15,038 downwards.
ATTATTCGATTGCAAGAACTCCTCTTTGTTATTTTCATTGCTTGTTTTTTTAAATGAAAATAATGTTTTTTTGATACTTTACTTTTAGATGCTGAATGTTAACGAAACATGGCCACATATTTAAAACTATGAAATTTAAATCGACATGCTGATTTAACACTTGCATACATAAATTCTTAAATTTTTGAAATTCAGCTTATCAAATTCCCATTTAACAGTTTCTTAAATATCCAGAAAAATAAAATTTTATGTATATATATGTTGTCTCATTTTCAAAGCTGTTTGAAAATATTGAAATTTCAGTGATGAAATCCACCACAAGTTGTAAGTTAGAAAGAACATTACAATAATACTTCTAGATGAAATCGATACCAGAATCTTTTTTGTTTTTCTTTTCGTGGAATTTTTTAATGAAAGCCAATTTTTATTTAGACTTTTTCTACACTTTCAGTTTGGAACAAATCATTCATTGTAAATTGTAATGAAAAAATAAATAACATTTTCCAGTGTCCTCTTCCCAAGCTTAAACTTGTAAGAATTGTATTTATTATTAAGAATTACTGGCACGAAAGTTTCGTTTATTAATTGAGAAAAAAAAGTTTGTATACGACAACTGCAATTATTTCAAATAACAATAATTAATTTAATTTCTATAGAAAACTTTTGTGGATAGATTATCATAGAACATATTGCAAAAGATGAATAAAGGCATTAGAAGAAAAGCTGATAACATAAATTACATCAATTGTGTTACACGAAATGGAAATATTTTTTAACCAATCGTATAACATACAATTGTATTATACAAAAATGTCCGTGGAATTAAATACACACATATGTTGTAATTTTAAGGAGACTAAAACTGGTTTTGAAAAAACGGAGCACCTAGTATTTATTGAACAATTTTAATGTATTCAACGAGATATAAAAATGACACAAAATTGAACTAGAGAAAGAACAAAGACCAACAATAATCAATAATGAGTGGTACCAGCAAAACATATCGAGGCATGCTGGAAATTAGGTTATCAATAACAGGCAGAGATATTCCATATAGGCTTCCTGAATTCAAAGTCGGAATTCCTCTAAATTATTGGGTGGGCGCTTAAGTTGCCCATCTTAATACTTACGATATTAGAGAAAAAAAAATGGTAGTCAAATAGATTTTGACTTGTGTCGCCATCTGTTACATATCTGGACCTCAGAGCCAAACAGTATCAAGTCACATTTTTGAAATTTTACAGGAGAGCAATTTGAAGATTTTGATCAATGATATTTTTTAAATCGACCACTGTTGCAAATAGGAGAACATGGGTTATTATTTTTCCAGTTACCATTTTGGAAGCTAACTAAAGCTGATAGTAACTTATCTCCTTAATTAACTTATTTTGATAATTTTAAATTCATTTTGGGACTTAATACTCTTTGGTTCTAACAATGGACGTAATATCGTGCGACTGAATACTCTATTTTGTGACTTAATACTTTTTAGCTCCTAAACATTTATACATTTTAATGGAACTTGACACTAAATCTACATCTGAATACCTTCCCGTTATTGGATCTTGGTCTGTGAGAAAGAGTAAATAATAATAATAAATTATTATTAAGAAACCCAAAGTAGAACAACGCAACGTAGAACCAAAATTCATTAATTTAAATTAACCAATTAATAAGGGGCAATCCTTTGTTTCCAATCACTTATAATTATTATAAATTATAAGGACGAGATGATGATTATAATTATTAAAAAGTTTCCACAAGGGGTAACAAAAGGCAAAATTAAGAACCAAAAATATTTTTTATTTTCCAAAATAAATGAAGGATATTAATCCTTAAAGTTGGAGTAATAAACAAATAATTAAAAATTAATAATTAAAGAAAAAACGCATAAGAATCATTGTATTTTTCAGTCGTCCTCCTTAAGGTTACCATGTGGAAGATTTTTGAAATATTCATGGAATCTTTTAGGCATCCATGTTAGAAGATTCTGCAAATCATTATACTTTTTAGTTGAGATGGGTTTTAGTGTCTCTCATACTGGTTTCAGCAGCATTAAGTTAGCATTAAGAATAGCATTCTTAGGTGTATGTTTCTCTTTGCGTGTTAGTCTTTTAGTGGCTCTATTGAAATCAACTTGTTCAAAATTTTCTTGATTAAAATCTGTTTTAAAATACAATACTCTAGGTGCTTCTCTTAAAATCTTCACATGAACCACTTTAGATATTAAAAAGTTTTGATTATTTGTGGTTTTTTTGTTATTGTGAAAGTAAGATTCGGGTTTTTCAGATAAAACTGTAAAATTCTTGATGTCCATGGTTTCCATTTACGCTACTTCAATTTTATTGTCACAAAGTCTGAAAAGCTGTTGCCAATCCCATGGAGTTATTATAGAAAATTGGGGGAAGAAGTTTTCTTTTGTTTTTCTATTCATAAATGAATTGTATCCACCTCCATGTGGGTATGTCCTCTTAAAAGGTATTTATGCTTAATGCATTTTATGGAAGGCTTTAGCATAAGAATTGAAAGATAGCACATAATCATCTGATGATTTCTGTTTTGCGATAGACAATTATCACTCCAACTAACAATTTTCTCCACAGACTGTTTTACATTTAAATTAATATATTTCAAATACATGAAGCCATTTCATTTCCACCAGGTCCGACTATAGATTCATCGCAGGTGAAGCAATATCCTATTTTCTCCGTTGCATCATAGACTGTATAATTGAAAATCCATAGCTTCAGAGAATAGAAACTCTGAGCATTCGTTAGTAGAGGAGTGGGTAAGCATTTTTGTAAATCCATCGCAAGTATTTTGATGTTCGTCTTGGTCTTATAAGTCTCTTTATCCTGTTGTTTTAGTTTATACCGATTACCTGCATCAAGAAGATGTGCGTCATAGTTAGTTTGTAATTCAAGACGTTCTTCCAGGGATATAGACTCTTTGAGTTTGATAACATATTCATCACATATATCAACATGTATCATTCCATGGTTCTCTGAAGGATAAATTAAATTCAGAATTAAAGATTTCAGAATATAACCATTCTTTGGGAATATCTTCTTCAGAAATTTGGTTTTCTATACATTCTTCAACGAAGCACCGATACATTATTGAAATGTTGAGATGGCTGCCTAAATACTTTCTCTGAGATTTATTCCTGGAATAGTGTGATTTCACACACGGGAACTTCTGTATGTACTCTCTGATATTGTTTCTTACATTTGAGGCAATTTTGTTTGAAGATTCATATTTACCCCTTTGATCACGTATTACGATTCCACCAGCTTGTCTTTTCGATAATGCATTACGTACAGAGGTTTGGGATATATTTAAGGTGTTAAGAAAATAAGTACGACACTCACTAAACTTCTTACCATTTACGCTAAAAAAATATTTTAACGACGTTATTCTTTTTCCAGCACGAGATTCCGTTCTAGTACGTACACTGGAACTTCTTCAATGCAGCTAGTTATAAATTGTCTTTCTGGAGTACGATTCTCAACTGATATGTTCTGTTTGCAGTGCTTTTTACATTCATCACGACACCGTGCTTTTATTTCAATTTTTCCAATAAGCTTATTGGTCGTTGACAGATATTCTTCACCAGCAGCTCTCCTTCGCTTCCTAATGTTTCTCTTCCAATTCAGAGAATTTCTTTTTCTTTTCTTTCCCTTAGTTTCTCGGATTTCTATTGCTTCTTCCTCTTGTTCTTCTTTCAGTTCGTTTGTATCACTACTTTTCTCAGATAGATAAGGTGCGTCCTCAGATTCAGCACAGTTTTCTTTATGTTGTAAATTATTCGGGTTTACTTCATCTGCTTTATAGTGAGGTCCATCGTCATTATTTTTAATAACAATATTTTGTAAAATATTAATTTTAGTGTTAATGTTAGTGTTTAGTGTTAATTTAAGTGTTCTTGAATTCGTTATTTTGATCTTCATTTCTGTTACCTTGAACAAGGTGCTTTGGTGAGTTTTCTGGTAGCTGAGACTCGTCTGTATTATCTCGGAGAATTTCTTCGGTATTGGAAAAAGACAAATTGTTTTTACTAACAAAGATAGTATTACACAAATCGTTATTCAAAGTAATAGCATCCCCTGTAACATTGTCACATGCAGTTGTAAGAATTTTCACATTTTCTAGAACTGCATCCTGTGTGTTATCAATGGTCGAATGTATTTCCGTGACGATTTCTGTATCTTCTATAACACTATCCTGCGTGTTATCAGCAACAAAAGCTAAAAGTAAAACTGAACAATAACAGGACTTGTTATGATACAATCATGTACTTTTTTAATTACCGTTCTCCTCGGTCAAAAATGAGGTTATAACAGGTTTTTCAAATATTTCATTACACTTGGCTTGTGTTTCTAACATTTTTTGGCCTCTTGATGTCATAATGTTGATCCTATTCACTTATTAAATATTAAAACAATGAAATTATCAAGTATTTCTTGTTAACTTCACGAACAAAATAATGTGAATTAATATTATTACAATTGACGTACACTAAAACAAAACAGTGTTAAGTCCAATCACTAACCTCACATTTGGACTTAATACCTAAATATTGGATCGCTTCTAGAGCCAAACCGTATCAAAAATCTTTAATACTGTTTGGCTCTATTGAATAGAGGACTTAATATCAATAATCCACACTTATTTCGTAAACGGGAAGAAACTGGACTTAATACGCATCACCATTGGAAAGAGCGGGAAAAAATACTATAGGAACAGTCACAACCTCAATAAACGAAAGAAGTGGACTTAATACTGTTTGGTTCTGAGGACCGGATATACAATTCTGTTGTTTTTTCCAAAAAAAAATGTCACGTTTGAATTAAAAGTTTATTTATGTAATAAACGTTTTACAGATATCTCATACATGTTCCATAAGCGATAGGTCATGGCAATAAAGGTACTTTGGCACTTTCAAAAAACATTCTTGTAATTGATACCGAGCATTATCTTATTGAAAAATGGGGTTCTGCAGGCTCTATACATGAACCATTACCACTAGTTCCAAGCCGTTCCCAATTTTAACTTCACTCAATATAAACTAAAGGAAACCGACTTACTTATGATATCGCACCCCAAACCACAACTTCTTGAATAAGGGCGGTATGTCTTTCAATATCAGACTAAAATTTGTGACGTTCACCATGTCGGCGCCTCCTTCTGCGGTTATCATGGGCCCACAGACAGTTCTGAGATTTTCAAAACTGAAGACAATTTCATGCCATTCAAGGCTTGCAGCTCGATGACGTGGAGTGATTGGTAAGTACGTCTATTTACTGCCAACCAGTCCTTTCAAACTGCCCCCGAGGTTGGAAATCTGTCTCTCAGAGCAGAAAGAAGAACTCGATCTTCACATTATATGGTGGTTGTAAGACGTCCAGATCCAGATCCACATCTAATTCCCTATTTTGAGACTACTTAGACCAACTACACAGAATAGCAGAAACACTACGACCAACTCGTGTGAAAATATCGCGAACCGAAGACCTCCCTCTGGCATACCAATCTGTGACCTCTGTCACTTAAGTCGCTCAGCTGCAGAAAATTTGCACGGCATCGAATATGAAGCATTTTTTAGAACTTTTGGAATCAAAATGTCATAATGCCATAGAGTCATAATAATAATCTTTAAAGCTGCTACAGTAAAAGAAAAACCGTACTTCGGAATAATAACAAGAAAAAACATCTGAATAAAAACCAAAATTTTTATATTTCGTTGAATTTAGCAAATTCTGATAATTTCATTTAAATAAAATTGTTCAATAAATACTTGGCGTTCTGTTTTTCTCAGCACACAATAATTATAGTTAATACAAAATTAAAAATTCACTGAAGATTGAACTTACTTGAACGTCAAACTACAAAAACAATATTCCTCAGATGTTTATTACTCTTTGTATGTATCTAGTTACACATATAAATATATATTTTCCAAATGCATTCCTCTAAAACCACAAACGTTAAGATTTTATTTATTGTTACATTAAAGTGAGTACGAACGGATTTTTAAATATACTTTACGGACACAAACAATTTAGCCAAACGTTTCTATTGAGTACTCCTCTGATGATAGTAAAACCAAAGGCTAAAGGCTAAAGTGAACGGAAAATTGTGTGACGATATGAGGTTTAAATAATTTACAAAAATAAAGACAAAAGTTTAGCAAAAAAAAATCGGTAAAATACACACTCATTTCTATAAATTGAAATTGATCTTTCTGAAGGAGAGTTAAAATCAAGCGTACAGGTGTTAAGGCATTTTAGACAAGCAATCTACATATTTATTTAATTAGAGGAGAATGAAATTCGACTGTTGTTTCTATTTAATACACATTTTATATTTAATAGTAACTTCTTGACGGAGTGGTCCACCTAACATAGTGACATTTTCTCTTTATGTATAATTATTTTTATTTTCAAAGCATCAAAATCAAAAGAAAACAACTGAGAGAAGGCCAAAAATTTGAAATTTCGTCAGGTGTAGATCCAAAACTACTCTCTTGAATTGTTTTTGTATTTATTTCCTTGAGCTGACTTGACGTAGGAGAGTGAAGTAAGACCAGGCTGTTCTCATGATCTGCAACTAAGACGTCAATATGCGTTGGATCGAAAAGAAAAACTGCACCTTCACAAAATTTTCCAGCGACAGATTAAATAACCCGAAAGCAGATATTTGTAGTGATCGTTGTACTCTTATGATGAAGATGATTAAATCTTGCTTTGTTTCAGGAGAGAAGCCAGTCCAGTCGGATTCGAAAGCGGCATAAGAAAGTCTTCTGCTCTAAATTAGAAAATTTTCAAGAAACGCAATTACTGCTTTATGATTTTTATTTACCTTTATTTCGACTTCATTTCCAAACCAGCAATACATGAAAATTTGTGTTGATATCGCATTCGCATAGGTAAAATATGACCAGAACTCGCTGGAAAGAGGAGCCACCTTCATCCGCAAAAAATTAGTGAATAATAAAAAATTTAGACAGAAATTTAGCATACATACAAGAGTTAATTGAAACATTGTTATGCCAATGGAGAAGCCGTCCACGAAGAACTCGACGAATAACAGCCAATTGTAAAACTGATTAGCACTATCAGCAAATCTCAAAATTTCTTTGTGGTGGTGTATGCAACTCCGTAGCTTTTGACTAGCGCCCACTGAAGGGTCTTTATCATTCATATTTCTTAAATCGTCGTATAAGATATCGAACTGGCATGCAATGTACATGTTTAAAGCTGCTATCAATGTATTAATGTTGACGTTAGACATGGAAAGAAAATTGACGCCTAAAACTTGATAAACATACGTCATTTCATACTGAGGTGATTTATGGGTGTTGTAAGGATACCAAGCCAAAAAGGGCAAGCGATACTGTTTGACTGATTTGTCCAAAATGGGAAACAAAGCCCCAAAAATCGCATAACCAGTAGCGAAAAACCAAAATGTTCGAACGATTGTTTTCCAGGCTGTTAAGTTTGGTTGGATTAAAGCTCGCTGTTCAGGACTTTTGGGTTGGAACAAATCACTGTTCACGGTTGTCATCAGTTGTTTGAGCATCGCCATGTTCTTCATGAGACCATATGTTTTTAATATTATGGAAATGCACATCAGCACCACATATACAGATGCTGTTACTGCTTGTAAGTCGTCCAAAATCATGAAGAGGTTCACCGTTTGAAAGAAGGAATGTCCGACTTGATAAAATATTACAGAAATTATCGCATACACTGTGTAGATATTCCATCCGTAAGACTCGTCACCTTTTGGCCACAATCCCAATAGTTTCAGCATTATTATATTGGGCTTGATGGTTTCTTTCCAATCAAATCGTTCCATTCGTTGACAATTCTTAACTCTGAAATGAGAAGGAGATTATTAAAATAGCCACCAAAAATATGTTGAAATCCATCCACGTTTCTGTTTGTTCTGTTTGAAACGTGTTAAGTCGGGATAGTTGAACTATTTACAAAAAATAATTTCTACATTTCCAAAGTTATGTAGAATGAATACCTAATGAGCTCTCAAAACGATCATTTTTACCCGCTTATAACAGTTAGAATTAATTTGACCATGATTAAGAAGGTGATAAATCATTGAGTTCCATGGTTAACAGAGTTTGAATTGTCAAAATGTATGAATTTATAGTGCGTAGTGAATAGAGGTCAAAAATGTGCAAATTGTCATAGAATTTCACACTTACCTCTGGGTAAAAACGGAAATTTATTCTTTCTTCCTGTGCATTATACGCAATAGTAACATCATATGAAAAAATTTGAGCTCTTATATATGTTGACACAGATTTGCGAACCAATCAACCATGTCTTGTCCGCTTTTGCGTACACAGAAACGGATAAAAATAAAATGAGAACTTATTCTCAAAATACTACAATCCTATTCCTCGATTTTTGTACTGAGGCATCCGTCTAAACCCTTTCATTAGTCATATTTTTTATTAATTAGGTCCAACCTACTTATTAAATTGTTCTTTTATCACTTTAAGACCTAACATTAGTAATTTTTCGTAATGTTTCGTGAGAAAACAAACAAACAAACACGCGATTTTCTCAAAATACTCAAGAAGGTGGTGGTATTTCTTTGTTTTTACCCAAACTCTTTGAATGTAATATTTATTAGTTGACCGAAACCTACTTATTATCTTGTATTATAATACTTTAATGTCTCTTTGTAGTTATTTTTTATGAGAGAAAATTCAGATGGAGAAGTAAATATGGATTATTAATACCCAAAAACACTTCAAAGTAATAATTATCTGTTGTTTCTGACATAACGTCAATAATGAAATTAAACCTCGTTCTGGTTCATTTGTCTTTTTTTAATAAGATCCAAGAACACGTTTGGTAGTGGCTTGTTAATGATATAACGTCGGTAACGTTGGTGAAATTCAAGACATTATGATTGTATTAGAAATTACTAAAAAATTTTACGTCTAAAATTGAACTCAAATTTTATTTCAAGAATTCTTGAAATTATATGTACAGTTTTCAGCTAAAATATTCTTGAAATAATTGCTAAGTCCATGGCGAACAATGAAAGATTCATCGGGTGTTGAATTCGCCAGTTCCAGATCCAAATTATACTAACTGGAAATTTAAACACCTACATTATTTCCACTTCGAATGGAAACATTTGAGTATTGTAAAAACCTTTACACGAAATCACAATGATTCAAGGTAGGCAATCAAACATCTCACTTTAGTGTTTATTTTAGTTGCTTTTTTTGTGGCCTCTATAATTTTTAGAAAAAAATTATTAAGCTTCCAGATGGTTTGCATTTCTATGTTTCTTTCAGATTAATACGACTCGCTGCATAACGTACCTTTTTGATGTTTTGTTCTGTTAGGTTTCCGTAATGTTGTAATAGTGTAATGTTGATTTCCTCATAATCTTAATTTGTGACACAACAATAGATACAAATTTTTAGAAAAAAATGTTGTAAATTTTCGCTAAGTCTGGAGGCAAAAGAAAATACATACGGCTAAGATAATATATTTATCAAATTTACATTTATATTTAACGAACAATATGTAACATTCGAAACAAAAATTTTATACTTTCTTGTTTGAACAAAATAAAACTGAACTGTTTCTTCAAAGGGAGCATTTATTATAAATATTTATTATAAATTATATGATCAATATAAAAGACTCGACTTTATTTAGTGATGTAACCAACAAGTACTGTATTCTTTCTAGTAGTGTCTGTATGAAATATTTGAGAGTTAACACTGTAGTGAAATCAGAACTTTACGTGTACGCGCTATATATCTTATAAAAAACACCAAATTGTAGCTGTAATTCTACTTCATAACTTCCCATCTATAAATTCGCGCCGAGTTCTCATTTAACCCGGCGCATCCACCAAAATTGCAATTAAAAAGAAAGTGGCTCTAAATTTTAAATTGGACCGGAATGTTAATCAAAACTACAAATTACAAATACTAGAAGTTACAAGTCTGGGACTTTCGGTGAGAAATGTGTAATTTATTATTTTGCACCTTTGTGTATCTTCAAAGAGTCAAGAAGTACCAAATGAATAGAGTGATAATAAACATGTTTTAAAAATCGATAATTATTAATACAATAATTTTATCGTCTGTTGCCATATAATAATGCCAGTACATGTTGAAACATTTTTATATATAATAATATTTTATTGTTATTATTGATGGGAAGAAGCTTTTAAAATAAAGCATCAAAGGTACATTATGGAAACCGGTTTCAAAACTGTAATAATGAAAAGGAGAGAATGAAAATGAAGGTAAATATAGGTAAGACAAAAGTTATGGTTAGCGTAATGAAATAGTGACAAACTGACAAGTTTTAAGGGAATTGAGACTGACTTGAAACTATTAGTTAGGCCTAGTACACTTTATCAAAAAAAGGAGACATTTCAAAAATTATAAAAGATGAAAGAAAAGAAAAATGCACAGTAGTATTTATTATAATTTAAATTATTTAATTATTTATTATAATTTTATTATAATTTAAAAGTACATATAAGTGCCAATCAACAAATATACAAAAATAAAGATGAATAAATTTGTTTTCATAAAATAAAGAAACTATGTTAGTGTATTAAAAGATCCAACTGCAATTATTACAATTGTACGGCTAGAATTTTTGAATTTTTTTGAGTATCATAATTTTTGAAACAACAAGAATTAGCTCACTCAAACATTTTCGTTAATTTTACAAATTTTCTTGATGTAACGTGCTTATTATCTGAAATATTATTACATGAAAAAGTTAAATTAGGAAATACTAAATTGAGTTTTCAGGTACTGAATTAATTTGAAACAAAAGGGTACGCATATTCTGTAGTTATAGGTATTTATATTGAAGAAAGAATAAAAAAGATAAACTATAGCTAAATATACATATTTGAAAATTATAATTTTTAGGTCCAGATTTAGTACTTGTTTCTTAGAAAAATTCTATTTGTTTGCATTGACTTGACGTAGTAGAGCAAAATAAGACCAAGCTGTTCTCATAATCTGAAATTATCAAAAGTATAATATCTATATTACAGTAAGTGGAACAAATTTACTTTAACAAAATTTTCCAGCGACAGATTGAATATACCGAAAGCAGATATCTGCAGTGATCGTTGTACCCTTGTGATGAAGATGACTAAATCTTGTTTTATTTCTGCGGGGAAGTCTGTCCAGTCAGCTTCGAAAGCAGCATAATGAAGCTTTCTGCTCTAAATTTAAAAAATTATGACAACAGAAATTATTAGCCAACTTATTTACTTACCTTGATTTCTACTTCGTTCCCAAACCAACAGTACATGAAAATTTGCGTGGATATCGCATTTGCGTAGAAAAAAAATGACCAGAATTCGCTAGAGAGAGGAGCCACCTTTAGGAGTAAATTACAAGTTGGTTGATAAAGAATTTGGAAGAAAATTCAATACACTTACCACAGTCAGCTGGAACATTGTGATACCAATGGAAAATCCATCCACGAAGAATTCGACGAAAAGCAACCAGTTGTAGAACTGATTAGCAGTATCAGCGAACCTAAAAATTTCTTTGTGATGGCGTATGCAATTTCTCAACTTCTGATTAGCATCCATTGAAGGATCTTTGTTATTCATATTTTTTAAATCATCACATAAAATGTCGAATTGAGAAGCAATATACATGTTCAAAGCAGCTATCAAAGTATTCACGTTAACATTGGACATGGAAAGAAAGTTGCCCGCTAAAACTTGATAAATATACGTCAACTCGTACTGAGGTGATTTCCTAATGTTGTAAGGATACCAAGCCAAGAAAGGTAAGCGATAATCTTTGAATGTTTTGTCCAAAATGGGAAACAAAGCCCCAAAAATCGCGTAGCCAGTAGCGAAAAACCAAAATGTTCGAGCTATGGCTTTCCAGGCTCTTAGATTCGGTTGGACTAGAACTATTTGTTGAAGATTTCTGGGTTGGAACAGGTCACAATTCACGGTTATCATCAGTTGTTTGAGAATTGGCATATTTTTCATGAGTCCGTAACTTTTGAGAACTATGGAAATACACATTAGCACCACATATACTGATCCTGTTACAGCCTTTAAGTCGTCCAAAATCATGAAAAGGTTTACCATTTGAAAAAATGTATGACCGACTTGGTAAAATATTACGGAAGCTATCCCATACACTGAATAAATATTACATCCGTAAGACTCGTCACCTTTTGGCCACAATCCCAACAGCTTCAGCATTATGATATTGGGTTTGATGGTTTTCTTCCAGTCGAATTGTTCCATTTATTGGCGATTGTTAACGCTGAAATGAGAAAGAGATTAGTGAAGAAAACAACAGTAGAAGTGGCAAACGAACTGGACTACTTAATTATACAAATTGTTTCATTGCCCAAAATAAGTCGTGTGTATCATGTCATAAATCATCACTAATTATTGGATAACGTTTTTTTAATAACTGAACAGAAGCTTTTGATGTATTTTTTTAAATATAAATCTCACTCCACTCAAAAAACTATTTGTTTGAAGTTAGTAAAATTGTTCTCGATTCTGCAAACCTTGAATAATTGATTTACTGAAACATTTCATGATAACAAGATCCATTTATATATTCTTTGAATAAGAAAATTTATAATTTGATCTTTTCTAAAATTCTCAAATTTCCAAAGATTTTGTGCTTTTATATTATTAAATGATATTACGTATTTGCAGATGATCCGATTCAGTTTTGAATATTAAATATTATGCTAAAATATTAAATATGTTAAATAATTTTGTATGTAATAATGTACAAAAATATACCAAACTAATTATTGTTTTTGCATTTTCAAAAACTATTAAAATGGAAATATAATTTGTGATAATAAGGTAGTTGAAATAGGAAAATAATGTGCTCATCTTATAAAAGTTTAGACCTACCTATCAATGTAAACGTGAATTTATTGTTTCTTCGTGTACATGAAACTGCAGTATCAAAAATCAAACAATTTGAGGTTTTATAAGCTTCGGCATATCCTTGCGAACCAATCAGTCATGTCTTGTCAGCTTTTGCGTACTTAGGAACAATTAAAAATAAAGTGGAAACGCATTCCCAAAAAATTAAAAATGCTATTGCTAGAGTTTTTTTACGAAACATCGTTTCAAACCCTTTCATTAGTCATATTGTTTATTAATTAATCCGAAGCTAGTTATTAAATTGTTCTTTTGCCACTTTAAGACACAACAGAAACAACTTTTCGTGAGAAAACAAACATGCAATTTTCTCAAAACACCAGGAAGGTATTATTTCTTTGTTTTTACCTTAACCCTTCGAATGTAATATTTATAATTAATACTGAAACCTGCTTATTATCTTATCGTATTGTAAGATTTGAACGGCCATCTATAATTATTTTTTATGACAAAATTAGATGGATAAGTAAATATGAGTTATTAATAACGAAAGACACTTCAAGGTAATAATTATTCCTTATTTCTGATGTAACATCAATAACCTCTTCCATTTTCTTTACCTTTTTTCAAAAAGATGGAAGAGCACGTTAGTAGTGGCTAGTTAGCAGCTTATTACGATAATGTTAGTGGAAATTAAAACATTATGATTAACCATATTTGGAATTATTTGTATTATGCATTATAATAGTTTTATATACATCTTAGCAAAATAAATGAATAAAGTTGCTCCGTAATTTACGAATTGTTGAAATTCACAGAAACGCTTTATAACTAAAATATTCTAAATATGATTTCTATAATTATAATGAACAATGAGGGATCCTATTAGTTACTGAAGTTCTGGAAAATCATGGGATGACAATTAATTATTGGTAAATGTAAGTACATATCGAAACTTGGAATGGAAATTTTAAAATTTTATAAAAATATTGATGTAGAACTATACTGATTCAAGGTAGGTAATGACAAAAATTAACAAACTTGCGGTATGTTATGCATTTTCAAGTTCATTCCACCGTAACACAGCTCGTTACATAACTTTTCTTGCTGCGAATTGTTTTAATCTGTGAGTTTTCTATTTTATTGTAATGTTGACATTTTTGTGACACATGTATACATTTATATAAACAATTGTTCTAGATGGTTGGTAAGATAAAAAGCGAAAAAATTAATCTGCATCGAATTTTATTTTTGAATTTAAGGAAAATTATTAACATAATAAATAAAAATTGTATAGTTTTTGTCTTAAACAAAATATTACCAAATTATTCCTTCAAAAGGAGTATTCTCTGATTCAAACAGGAGACTTTTTCTGTACATAATGTGGCCAATATGTTTTTTTAATTGTAACCACCGATTACTGTATTCGTGGCAATGTATTGAGGCATTTGATTTATTATTTCAATTTGCATCTGAATCATTAAAATCAACAGTTCTTGAACAATACGTGAATGTGGCTATAGAAACCAAAATAAATGATCCTTTTCTAAGAAAGTTTCATAGAATTGAACACCCATTTTAGTCCATAACTTCAGATACATTAATTATGATCGTTAGTAAGTTAAGGAAAAGCTTCATTTACCCCGGCGCATCCACCAAAATTACAATTTTAGAGAAATAAATGGGATTCTCAATACTTATATAATTATTCAACATCTGCCCCAATTACATTAAATTATAGCTCTGAATCTATTCTACAATTTTATACATTACTTCACGTGTAATTAATTCACTTCTGAAAAATCTTTTTTTACTTCTGTTCATTCACCAATTTATTTATTTAGAAACATTAATATTACTATAAACAATAAAATAACTGTTCAGTTTCTTTAATTATTAAATCTTAATTATTAAATTTTCCAGAAATCTGTATTTACCTTTTTGCATTCACCAAAAGTGTTTATTTAAATAAATACGTGTACTATAGTGAGACGGTGGAAAATTAAAATGGCCGATGATAAAAAAAATTGTTTCTCTTTTTTTTTAATTTAATTCGAGTAATGTGATATCATCGTCTAGTGAATGATTCATGATTTGAATTACTGTGTCCCCCAGAATTTATTTAAGAATTG
>QDEB01097319.1:10884-29203 GCA_004193795.1 Asbolus verrucosus | reverse complement strand
TAAAGGTTAAAATGGCATTAGTTTTAAATGTAAAGGCAGAAATTATTATTCTCATATACCACTTGATGACGAGAAAGTTTCCCCTACACTCCTGATCAATTTAAACGAGGAGAAGTGAAACACAATTGTGCTGTAGAAGAATAGAATGCACATTTTTCTATATAAAGAGACTGCTGTTTTATCGAAATGTAAGTGTACAAAAATATACCTACATGGGGCTTTTTTTAAATTTTTCTACTTTCAACAGCATCAACAAATCAAGATCAAAAAATTACTTCACTGTTTATTAGTTGTGATGGAAATAAAAATCATATTACAGTTATTTTTTCAGCAAATAATGCAACAGAATTCATTTAAAATGTTTTAAAAATATTTTAAAATATTCTCAAAAAGTATTAAATGGTCCCAAGAAAGTTTGCCATTGGGTTTCTTTTCGCGTCAGTTGGTGGATTGGTGGGACACCGAAACCCAAAATTCTGCAACACACATTTCGAGTTGCGAAAACTGTAAGTATTATTAGGAAAACATCTTTTGAGAGTCGACACTTTTTATTTTAGGAACCAAAATTGATCATTCAGAGAGAAACAACTCTGTAACAGTCGTTACATGTATCCTTTTTCGTTCCATTTATACTATTTGGAAAAAGACAGAATTTTTGCTATTTAAGGCGTTTCATTCTTATTTGCACATGTGACCCTGACATTTCTTTGATATTTATGTAGTTATGTAAGTATGTTTTTGACCACCTCACTTACATTTTTCATTTTTCAGTTCGCTGTACCAGGACCACTTGTACTCGACCAGTTACACCGAAATCTCAAACTTGCAAACGAACAATTTGCATCTTCAGTGTAAATACTTGATGTCGATAGTGGACCCCAAACAGTCCGAAATAAACCCGGACAATATCCTGGAGGACCACCTCAACGAATCAGACGCGGATCTTTTGAACCTGCTCACAACCGAAGACGATTGCACCGACATTTTGAACAACATCGCGACGAACGAGCAGTTCGAGCGGCTGATGAGCAGCGAGACCAATTTCGTCGACGAGTTCATCGACGAGATGAAGAAGGAAACGCGGAAGGTTGAAAACACCTTCAAGTGCTTCCAGTGCAGCAAAGTATTCAAGACGAAGAAACTGCTGAAGAAGCATCTGTTCATTCACACCGGAGTGCGCAAATTTGCCTGCGACATCTGCTCCAAAACGTTCAAATATCGCTACGAAGTCGACGTTCACAAGAAAAGCCACAACAAACCGACATTCCAGTGCGACATCTGCTCGAAGATGTTCATTCACAAGTCGCACTTGACCACGCACAGGCGCAAACACCTCAACGAGTTCGTGGCGTTTTGCAAGGAGTGCAACATGGGATTCGTGACGCAGTTCCTCCACAAAACTCACATCAATCTCGTCCACAAGAATCTGCAGCTGGTCTGCGACGTTTGTGGCGCAAGACTGAGCTCTCTGTCTTCGCTGAAAGAACACAAACTGACCCACGATCCCAACTACGGCAAAGAGAGGTCGCACGTGTGCGAAATTTGCGGAAAGTCCTACTTAAATTCGAGGAATTTGAAAGGGCACATGAAAATCCACAAGCAGATGCGCCCCCACGTTTGCAACATCTGCGGCAAGTCGGTCAGCAGCAAAAAAATCCTAGAAACTCACATCAAAATGCATACGGGCCTCAAAGACTTCATCTGCAAAGTGTGCAATAAAGGGTTCGCTTCGAAGGAGTATTTGGAAGTACACCACAGGATCCACACCGGGAATAAACCATTCAGTTGCGAACTTTGCGGCAAAAGATTCACCCAGAAAACATCGCTGACGGTCCACATGAGACACCACACCGGCCAAAGGCCGTACAAGTGCGAATGCGGCAAAGAATTCACCACCAAGAGCCACCTGATGACGCACTATAAAGCCCATGATGTGGGGGGCGTGGATATTGATTATATTTCACGCCCCGTGACTTAACTGGCGAATAGCAAGGGTCCTGGAGCAGACCCTTGCGGTCGATGTATTTTCTAGTTAAATAAACTATTCCACTCGAGTTCTCTTTCATTTCGTCGTAAAACACTGAGTGTCGTTCACTTTTTTTAAATGCTAATCTGACCTTATGTGTAACAATAAATCGTTTTTAGGTCGACGAGAGGGCGGAGAAGGGGCCGCAAACCCAAAAAGGCTAAAAAACCTGTTGCCAAACCAAAAACTCGACAGGAGAAAAAGAGTGAAGACAAGCATTGTCCGCATTGCCCAAAATCTTTCCCCAACAACAGAAAGCTGAAGCGCCACCTCATAGCCCACAGCGAGCAAAGACCGTACTCTTGCGACATCTGTTCCAAGAAGTTCAAGCGCAAATACGACATCACCGTCCACAAGCGCGTCCATGGGGGGATGCTGTCCTTCCAGTGCGACTTCTGCGAAAAGATCTTGAGGTCTAAAGGCTCCTTCATGACGCACCGGAGGCGCCACCTCAAGGACTACATCCAAGTGTGCAAAATTTGCGGCGCGGGTTTCGTCACCAACCAAGAATACAACAACCACATGGGTTCCAAACACGGCACCAGCGCCCACATTTGCGACATTTGCGGGAGGGGTTGCTACGATAAGGCCGCTTTGCAAGGCCACATGGCGAAGCACGCGAAGGATTACGAGAATAACAAGTACGAGTGCAACTTGTGCAACAAGACCTTCCTCCAGGAGAAGTACTTGAAGCACCATTTCTTCAGGATGCACAAGGATGGCGGGCAGAAGTTCATCTGTGATCTGTGCGGGAAGAGGCTCAATTCGAAGACGAGCCTGCGCGATCACTTGATTATGCATTCGGGGCTGAAGCCCATCGAGTGTAAAGAGTGTGGAAAAGGGTTCGCTTTAAGAACCACGCTGAAGGCGCACTTGAGGATCCACACGGGAGACAGACCTTATGTTTGCAACGATTGCGGCAAGGCTTTCACACAGAAAACTTCTCTTACCATTCACTTGAGGTACCACAGTGGGGAGAGACCCTATGTTTGTGATATTTGCCAAGTTGGCTTTGTTAGTAGAGGCTTGCTTAATTTGCATTTGAAGAACAAGCACCACAAGATACAGATCGAGTCGAATACTTAAATTAGGGAAGGGTGAGGTGTATTAATTAATGTATTTAAATAAATGTTAATCTTACAATGATTGGTTATTTCGTTTACCACTATCCCTTGTTGTTGGTTAACAACACATTAATTTATGTGGTTTTCAGATCGCCTATGCACCTACCAAGAGGGATAACCGTGAAGAAAATTACCAAAAATTCGAGATTGATGTTAATGGGCAAAAGTAACAGCGTTTTATTTAGTAACAAAATTTTAGAACCTATCACACCTCAGGGGGCGAAATCTTGGCCTTTTTCTGCAGAAGCCAAGAACACCATGTACTTCTGTTCAAAGTGCCAAAGCGTTTTCCAGACTTTCAGAGAATTGACCGTTCATGACGTCAGGTGTGCCATTCCAAAAGCACCTCAAGTTTGCAAGTATTGTGACAAAGTTTTTGCGAATTCGTCCAATCTCAAAGCTCACGTAGCCAGACATGAGGAGATACCGGAGCACGCCTGCCCAAAGTGCGGCAAAACTTTCTCCAACGCCATATCCAAAGAGGTGCACTTGGAAATGATGCACACGGAGCATTTCGACGCGACCTTGGACGGTTTTGTGTGTAAGATGTGCGATGCGACAGCCGCCACTAAAACGCTCATCCTCAGACATTTTAACTCGAAACATCGACAGGTGATTCCGACTCTGTGCGACGTTTGCGGCAAATGTTTCAGCACTCCTAAACAACTCAAACGTCACGCCGTGGTGCACTTCCATGACAAACCTCACGCGTGTCAGACCTGCGGGAAGAGTTTCAAAAACAGAGACGCCTTGAACGGACACATGTCCACCCATGACGACTTCAAGTACGTCTGCGAGGAGTGCGGGAAAGAGTTCAAGAAGCAGTTCAGCTTGCAGGAGCACCTGAAGAAGCACGCCGGCGAGTTTATGTTCTTGTGCCCGATTTGCGACAAGCGCTTTGTGTCCAAATCCGCCGGCAACGCCCACATGAAGACGCACGCGCGCCTAGTCTAGATTGTTTGCCTTGTTTGAATAAATCTTTTTCGTACAACCGATTTTTATTGCCTGCTTAATGGTAGTTTGTGTGTGCTGCGACCCAGCGCTCAGTACCGTCACTCACTCGTGTTTTTGTTGTAGGGTTACCTCACTGTTAGAGAAATTAATTTATGGTCCTTCGATTTCGATCACGCCGGTAGGAGGCCGCCTGAAGAGCCCCAAGCGCAAGAAGAAGGGCAAAAAAAAGACGGCGAAGCGCGACGAGTTGATCGTCCAGGTGATCGACCCGAAGAAGGAGGGCCAAGAGGACGCTTCCAAGCAGGACGAGACCACGGAGGCGGTGCACTGCGAGGTCTGCGACGAGACCTACCCGAACAACGTGGCCTTCGCGCTGCACTCGGTCGACCACAACGGCGACAATAAGTACTCGTGCCACTTCTGCGAGTACCGCAACTCCTCCAAGTACCACATAGAGATGCACATCAAGGCGCACGAGGGCACCACCAAGTACAAGTGTGAGATCTGCCAGAAGGCCTTTACGGTCAGCACGCACGCCATCGAGCACAAGTACTTCCATACCGGCGAGAAGCCCTTCCAGTGCGAGATCTGCGGCAAGCACTTCATGTTCTCCTGGTTCTTGACCTCGCACAGGCGCACGCAGCACTGGGAGATCATGACGGGCACTCCGCTGGTCAAGTATGACTGTACCATTTGCAACAAGCACTACACTTCCTCGACGGGCTTGCGTAGGCACAATCTGAGCAAGCACAACGTGCTCGGGATAGATTCTTCGGTACTCTGTGATATTTGTGGGAAAAGACTCTCCAGCAAGGAGAAGTTGAAGTTCCATAGGAGGATCCATACGGGTTATAAGCCATACGCTTGCGAGATTTGCACCAAGAGTTTTTCCAGGAAAGAACAGCTCAAGGAGCACGAGAGGGTTCATACGGGGGAGAAGCCCTTCATTTGCAACTTCTGCGGTAAGGGGTTCACTCAGAGGTCGCCTTTAAGGATCCACGAGAGGACTCACACTGGTGAGAGGCCCTACATATGTAGAATCTGCGGGAAAGGGTACATTTCTAAGGGGGTCATGGACACCCACATGAAGAGCTGTACTGCAATACCTATTTATTAGACTTATGGTGTGTTTGGTAGTTAATTTTTCCATAATTTATTGTAAAGTCGAGTTGGTTAAATAAACTATTTTTATTTAGGTAATTGTTAATTTAGACAAGACCAACTCCCGGAGGCCTCGGTAAGACTCTAACAAAATCTACCACCAACCACTAACCAAATTTTCTTGCAGGTACCGGGAGAAGATGGCGTTATCATCGTGCATTTGTTGTAATTATTGTTTTTTCGTTTAAATAAAACTGAGACTGTAGTTTAATCACTTCCCCCCCTCCCCTCAATGTCTTTTACCGTACTAACCCAACATGTGCTTTAATTTCGATTTTTTTAGGTATATTCCGGAATTTTTCGCCCCAATTGTAACCATAAAGGAGGTCGAGCAAAAGTCTGTAAGCAAACAGAGGCGCAAGAAGAAGAAGCCGGTTTCGGTGGACCCTTGCGACATCTGCGGCAAAACTTTCAAACAGAAGGCGGGCCTTAAAGACCACATGCAGATGCACAGCAAATACTTCCACTGCGAGAAGTGCGGCACCACGCACAAGCAGCTCTTGGATTACGTTACGCACATGCGCATCCACTCGGACAAGATGGATTTCCAGTGCATTTTCTGTGATTACGCCACGGACAACATAGTCGAGATCACGCAGCACCTCAACACTAGTCACGTGGAAGAAAAGCCGTACACTTGTGATATTTGCAACAAACATTTTCCCATCTTCAAATGGTACAAAGAACACGAGAACGACCACAACAACCTCAAGCCCTACCAGTGCGATTTATGTGATAAAAATTTCGCCTATTCCAGGTACCTGTCGGTGCACAAAGCTCTAGTCCACAAAACCAACCCCGATTTACACGAGTGCGTGGTTTGTAAAAAGCAGTACCAACATAAAAACAGTTTAAAACTGCACATGAACAGCCACACAGGCAACGTTTCTGTTTGCGACGTTTGCGGGAAGATCCTCTCGAGTAAGGAGAAGCTCAAGTTCCACCTGAGGACGCACACCGGGTACAAGCCTTTCTGTTGTACTTACTGCGGCAAGTGCTTCACGAAGAAGCCGATTCTAGTCGAACACATTCGCATTCACACCGGCGAGAAACCGTATGTGTGTCAGTATTGCATGAAAGCGTTCTCGCAGAGGTCCAGTTTGGTCATTCACATCAGAAGCCACACCGGAGAGAGGCCGTATGTTTGCTCTTCGTGTGGCAAGGGCTTCGTGGCCAAGGCCATGCTTAACATACATTTGAGGACGTGTAAAGGGCCGTACTTGTTTTTGCAGAATTTTTCCTAAGAGCGCCCGACCGGCGCGTCCACCAAAATTGTTATGTGAATTAGCTTTTTATAAAAATATGATGTTGAAGATTTAGCTTATTGTATTGTTATGGTTTTTGTCTAAGGGGAGTTAATCCGCTAGTTGTTTAAGGCATTAATAAGATAGAGAGCGATGTAGATGTTGTTTGTGTGTTAGCAGACCTAATCATCTTCCATCACCAACAGTTTTTTTCCAAAATATGTATTCACGATTATATTGAAGGTTCTTAAGTTATCTGCAGTTTCACTTGAAAATGTTCAAATTATTCATTATTCATTGTATCAGTTACATTTGAAGGTATTCCTAAAATGTGTACTTACGTATCTTAAAGAAAATCACTTTAATCGAAAAGTAATAATAACGTATCATAGATAGTTTACAAAGTCACTTCACTGGTTTTTTCTCAAAATTTTTTTTGTTCCATTTTGTAAATTTCACCTTGAATTATCCTGTACCTAGTACGTTGTTTTGAAGGACATTTTCAAAATATCATTTTTCCATTATGTACCTCATAAACTAATAATCTTAGAAGTTACTGTAGGTCACTCTTTAAAGTGTTAATTCATGGCACTTCTTCATTTGATTTCCAATTTAATATGCTTTAACTATAGCAGTTTTATCTTAGAGAAATTGTTTAAATTTGATGGCTGTTCTTTTAATTTCGCTCTTAGCCGTACCTACTCGTTAAAAAATTGCATATACAGAATTATTCATGCGAATAGACGGCAATACATGTATGCTCTCCCATTACTTACGATCGATCCAAAACGACAGTTTATTTTATAATTAGGATTTTGAAATTTGGGAAATTAAAAAAGGCTATAAATTGAGTAAATATCTTTCTTAAGCTCGCTCGGACGTCTGATGAATTTGGTGATTTATAAAAAAAAAAAAAANNTAAAACCGATATAAAGTCGATCGTTTTATTAGCATAAATTATGCCAAACGTTTCAGAATGAATTTGCGATAATTGCGGATTTTTTCATTTTATAGTGGTTAACAGAAGTTTAAAAATGAGTATTTGAAAAAACCCCATTCATTAAAAAATCACTTTCAGTGGAACACATCACATATCAGCTTATATTCCCATGTTAATCAGTTCCCCAAAATTCAAACTTTGAATTCTAAAGTGATAGTCGTTTTGACATGAGAAATGAACCACGGTTTGTCAAGATAAATGATGAATTTTTTTTGAATTGAATGGGAACGTGATATTGTATTGAATAATTTTGTAGATATAAGTATTTTGTTCAAAAAATCTAAAAATAGTTTTGAATGCTTCTTGTAATAATTTTGCAAAAAAATTAGACACCCCGTGTAAGTTATGAAAGGGGGCCACACTTCCATTTGATATTTTATAGTAATCATGTGATCTTCGTTTTTTTTATTATTATTTTAAATGTATATATAAGTACTGTTCTACTCATATGTGTACTTTGCAAATTATTTTGTAGAAATTCTGCACATAATATAGTGTGATCTATTTTATGTTACCAAAACTCTGTTCGGTGATAGCATCCTTTAACTTGTCCGGATCAAAGTGTTAAGTATTCCTATTGGCGTAATAAAAATGAAACCAACAAACTGTTGTTGTGTCCCGCTTTACGACCAACTGTACAAATAAAAAGTGTATTTTTTCCAATAAACAAATTTGCATTCATTTTTCTATTTTATTAATGTAAGCGTCTAATTTAAGCATTTAGATTTGTAAACCTATAAATAAAATTTCCGTTTTCGTACATAAACATTGTTTCATTAACATTTTCTTGTAACTTGACTCCAAAAAATAAAGACGCATTAACCGCCGTTTTATTTTAGGCCCGCGTCCAGAGAAGAAACCATAATAATCGACATAATCGAGGACTTGCGCGAAGACACCCCCCTGCTGAAGAAGCGCGAGCGCATCGTGTGCCACGAGTGCGGCAACTTGGTGACCTTGGGCTACCTGGCCACGCACATGTTCGAGATGCACTACAACTCCGACGTGGCCTCGCCGCGCATCCTCTGCTCGGAATGCGGCGTCCTCTGCAAGGACAAGCGCACCTACAAGAGCCACCAGCGCGTGCACTCCTTCAAGTGCGAGGAGTGCCCCGAGGTGTTCAAGAGCAAGGAGCTGCTGGAGGCGCACGCCGCCTCGCACCTGCGCGAGGAGTACGCCTGCGAGGAGTGCGAGACGCGCTTCGGCAGCGTCTTCGAGTTCATCGTCCACCGGGAGATGCACGAGAACTCCAGCAGGTTCGCCTGCGTCAAGTGTTCGTTCACCACCGGCAAGGCGCAGCTGCTGAAGCGCCATCTGAAGCAGCACGAGGGCCGGACGGTCTACACCTGCGAGGTCTGCGGCAAGCAGTTCTTCGGGAAGAGCCGGTTCGACCACCACATGGAGCTGCACGCGGGGATTAAGAAGTACTCGTGCGATCTGTGCGCGAAGAAGTTCTTGACGATGACGTATCTGAAGGTGCACCGAGATCTGAACCACCACAAGGAGCTGTACGGGTTCGAGATGACGTACGTGTGCCAGGAGTGCGGGAGGAAGTTCACCTTCGAGAGGAGTCTGAGGAGGCATCTGAGCACCATCCACAAGATCGGGGAGGACAGGACCGTTTCGTGTCCCGTCTGCTTCAAGAAGATTTCCAATAATTATAATCTTAAGGTGCACATGAGGATGCACACTGGCGAAAAGACGAACGTGTGCGAGAGCTGCGGGAAGGGGTATCACACCTACAAGTCGTACAAGAAGCACGTGCTCACCCACCATCCCGGGAAGGTACCTGTGCCTAAAACGGAGCCTAAGAGTTTGCCCAAAATTCTTGTTAATTAGAAGGGGCCCGAATTCTGTATGGACCTGAAATATAACTTTTATAAATTATTTTGTTTTTTCTTCCTTTGCCATATCCTCGAAATCCATTGGGAAATTGGGAAAATAGGCAAATAGCAGGTAAGGCTTTGCCTAAATTTTTGATAAATGGCCGGATATTTCAACTTGTGTAATTTAAAAAACAAGTGAAATTTTGATTGGGTAATTTTGAAAACTTTAACGTAAATACTATTTTTATAAAATTATAAGTGGCAACATTTCTCATTTGATTCTTGATAACTTCAAAGCAGCTTTAAATTGTAAGTAAATCAAGGATTTTAAAATAAATGTTTTAATTTTTAGAGAATTATTAATAATTGCTGGCTGTGAAGTAATGAAGTAATTTTCTTAATCATAAAAATATTAATCTGAAAAATGTTTGAATAATTTGGAGAACTTCTACTAACATATTTTTTAAATTATAGTAATTTGGTAATTCCAATAGCCTTTTATAGAAGTAGTAATTCGAGTCACTTTGAAGTTCATTTAATTAGTTCAGTAATTTGGGAGAATCACTGGTAATTTCTGCCTCACAGCCTTCAAGTAATCCTCATAAATTTTACTTTCCATTTTTCACAAGTGTATTATCACAAAGGAATAATTTCAATAATTATTCTCCAAATATAAAGTTAAAGATTCTGAAATAATTTCACCAATTACTGGAAACAGCTACAGTAATTTAAGATTATTTAAATAGTAATACCCGGTTATTTCAGAGTGGATTTAAGGCTAACTAGTGCTATATTAAAATAATTCGGAAAATTAAAAATACGTTTTGTGATTTTTAAATTTTTAGTTTCCTCTGTAATGTTTTGAATACTTTTAGGTTTTTTGAGTCAATAAGCAAGTAATTACAATAGCTTTAAATTATTCCGCAATTACCTAGGAGTGACATTGTAATTAGAAAATTTTAACAAGTGCAAATGGCAAATTTTGAATATTGAGGATGTTTCTTTAATTTATTAAGTTAATTTCTTTAAATAATTAATACTTAAGTAATGCGCTAGTTTCAAATGTCAATGTCAAAGGTTTTAATCGATATGATATCGGTTAAAAAGATAAAACCTTATTTCAATTTATTTATGTATGAACCACCTGGTAGAAAAGTAATTTAGTTAATGTCGAATAATAATTATTAATAACTTTTAAGACTTACTTTCTAATTATTTAATTATTCATTAATGATATTTATAATTTTTGATTCCCAGTACTTCGCGAAAGTCTTTTTGTTTTTTTTTTGTTTTGTTTGCAATCGTCTGTGTATAAAAGTGAATATAATAATTCTCAAAAGTTAAAAATGTTGATGTAATTTAAAAATTATAGGTAGTTTCTATGATGAAATCTGTCAGTTCTAGCAGTTTAAACAATTTAGAAATTCTAACATAATTTGAAATAATCTTAAAATTTTTTTAAATAAATTTTGTAATTTTGAAGAAACTGGTGTTGAAGCTTTAATTCTTGTTTTACTTTTACGATCCTTTCTTTTATTTCTCGGTTTTTCGTCATTTGTTTTTGAATTTTTTAAATTTAACATTTTTAAAGTGCGTGGGGATTGACAACCGTTTTGAGATTGTTTGCATAAAACGGTTTAAGCCTCTGGCGAGCAAGGGTGTAACGAAACCATCATTTGTAACACACATCAATAAAGTCGTACAAAAAACTCGCAGACGTTTTATTTCCAAAAACCGCAGCTCCCTGGCCACGGGAGCTTAGCCCCATACTTAGCTCAAACCCTTCCACCGAGTTAATTTTTGTAATGACCTCCCTTGTTTTTAGGTCGAAGGTAAAACTCGAAGACAGCAACGACGTGGAGCTGCGCTTAAAAGCGACGCGCGTGCTGCGTACGAGAACGATACTGAAAGAAGACAGCGACGAGGACTACAAACCGCCAACCGAACACCGCAGCCGAACGCGAAAGGGCAAAACGTGGACGTGCAGAAAATGCCTGGCCGAATACACCACCCGGAGAGCCCTAACGGAGCACAGGAAGACGCACAAGAGCGACGAACAAGAGCAGCAAACGTACAAATACGACTCCAACCTGGAGGTGTACGTGTGCAACACCTGCTCGGCCGAATTTCAAGACAAGGAGGAGGCGCAGGCGCACATCACCAAGAACCACATCGAAACCTACTCGTGCGACGACTGCGAGAAGAGGTTCAGCAACCCCTACAACTTCTCCTGCCACATGCAGCAGCACGACGAGAAGCAGATGTACAGCTGTCCGCTCTGCTCTTACATCACGCCGAGGAGGACGTGCATCCTCACCCACATCAACCGGATGCACTACCACAAGTTCTACTACTACTGCAAGACTTGCGGAAAAGGTTTCAACGACTCTCTCCGCTTCAAAGAGCACGACAACGAGCACCTGGGGGTGAAACCCTTCGTCTGCGTGGTGTGCACCAAGTCCTTCGTTTACTCGCGCTATCTCTTCCTCCACCAACTGCGCTACCACACAGTGGGAATCGAAGGGCAGCTCCTGAAGAACCAGTGCTCTATCTGCTTGAGGGTGTTCTCCAAGAACAACACGCTAGACAAGCACATGGCTTCCAGACACTCCACCACCCCTCTGGGACCCAGGGAGAAGAGGCATCTCTGCGACATCTGCGGCAAGGGTTTTGCCACCAACGACAAGATGAGCATACATTACAGGGTCCACACAGGCGTGAAGCCCTACACGTGCCAATACTGCAGCAAAAGTTTCATTAAAAGGGATTATTTGATAATGCACGAGAGGGTGCATACAGGGGAAAAACCCTATGTCTGTCGATTTTGCGGAAAGTGCTTCAACCAGGGGGCGCCGTTGAGGATCCACGTTAGGGGGCACACGGGCGAGAGGCCTTATATTTGCCAGTTTTGCAATACGGGGTTCATTTCGAAGGGGTCGTTGAATATGCACCAGAAGGTTTGCATGGGAGGGGATAATTAACTTTTATGTTGTTTAATTATTTTCGAGTATTTTGATGTATTATTCGTTCATGGTTAACCAGGAAATAAATGTCCTTTGAAAATGTACTTCTTTTACCCAGCTCCGAGACAGACATGGGACAAAAGGCACGCCCGATCGTTGCAAGCTATTTCCAGCATTTTTGCGGCCCAGAAATAAGTCGAGAAAGAAGTATTTATAACATTTTTCATTGTCTAGAAGGTTTATTTATTTTAATCCAGCTCCTAGACAGACATGTGACAATATTTATAATATTTTTGATTATTTAGCGCTGCCAGCGGCATTGTGTTACAGTACATCATGTGTCGTGACTCTAGTCATGGTAAGTTCAAAATCTGAACTGATAAAAATTAAAAAGCAAAAAATCTAGTGACAAGAAGAATTGTCTCCAGGTTAGATATAAAACTGTCGGCAATTGTCATGTTTCATTAAATATTTTTTTGTAGAGTCCGTCAAAGGAAGAGTACCCGAAGAGCCCAAAATTGCCACAAAGGATCAAAAACTTTATAAAAATAGCATTATCAATAAAGACTTGCGTAACTAATGTTAGTATTTATTTTGTACTCACGTAGTTTGTATCGCTGTTTCTTTCTGATTTTGTTGCTTTTTCGCCACCCTCCAAAACCAGCCCTATCTAATATCTTTGTTTTTCAGACCAAATTTGGAGCAAATGCTGAAACGAAAGTTACCCGAAGTCGATATAATCCCCGTGAAACACCAACTCCGCCTAAAATCCTTCAGTCAAATGAGGTCCCCCAAATCCAAAGGCAAAGTCACGTACAAAAACCCCTTCGTCTATACCAACTCCAAAATGGCGACGAAAAAGCACAAGAGGCGCCCCCCTCAGGAGAACAAGAGCATCAAATGGGCGTGCATGATTTGTTCGGACGTGAAAGAAGACAAACAGTCGTTGATCGACCACTACGAGTTCCACAAGAACGAAACGGAGAGCTTGGGGTTGGGGGACCACTCCAGCGGCGATTATTTCCTCTGTCCCGTCTGCCTAACCGACTTCACCTCGCTGAAAAGCTACGAAAAACACGTGGAGAACCAGCACGGGGAGAAACACTTCGCCTGCGACGACTGCAACAAGTTCTTCAAGAACTCCTACCAGCTGTGCATCCACAACTACAACATCCACTCCACCGACAAGCTGTACAGGTGCGTGCTGTGCAGCTTCACCACCAAGCACCTGAAGTCGCTGCGACCGCACCTCAAGCACAAACACGAAGACGAGTTCAAGTACAGGTGTGAGGTGTGCAATCGCGGGTTCGCTTCTGCCACGTGGTACGAAGAGCACAAGAACTTCCACACCGGCGCCATGCCCTTCGAGTGCGAGATCTGCTTCAAGAGCTTCCCTTACACCAGATATCTGATCGCGCACAAGAAGAACATGCACCCGGAAGTGCAGTCCGTCTCTCCCGCCAGCCACGAGTGCGACATCTGCCATAAGCGCTTCGCGCACAAGAAGAGCCTCGTTCTGCACGTTAGGGGGCACACCGGGGAGAATACGGTCCTGTGCGAAATGTGCGGGAAGAGCTTGTCCAGCTCGGAGCATCTCAAGCAGCACATCAGGATCCACACAGGGTACAAACCGCACACTTGTTCCGTCTGCGGGAAGAGTTTCGCCAAGAAGTGCAATCTCACCCTCCACGAGAGGGTGCACAGTGGGGAGAAGCCCTATGTCTGCAACACCTGCGGCAAATGCTTCTCGCAGAGATCCACGCTCGTCATACACCAAAGATACCACTCGGGGGAGAGGCCCTATGTCTGCCATCTTTGTAACCGGGGATTCGTTGCCAAAGGACTCCTCGGAGTACACCTGAAGACTTGCTCCGGAATACCCATAGATTAGGTCTAAAGGATTTGGTGTAACTAATTCTGTTCAGTTTTTTCTTATTCGAGTTATTAAACTTTGGACCAATCGTTCGCGTTTTTTTACCCCCCTTTTCTTCCATTGTAATAATAGGCATTGTGAGATGACGGCAATCCTCCAACTGTAATTTCCGCTTTTTCAGCAAAACCCGCAAGCGTAG
The DNA here is from genome assembly GCA_004193795.1 of Asbolus verrucosus. Lineage (NCBI taxonomy): Eukaryota > Metazoa > Arthropoda > Insecta > Coleoptera > Tenebrionidae > Asbolus > Asbolus verrucosus. Next base: position 14,833 of record QDEB01097319.1, on the reverse strand, counting down.
AAGAAAATCAGACATTGATGAAGATTATATGCCAAACGAATTATCTGATTCAAGCGAAGAGGAAAGGAAGCCCCGGTGCAGAAGAAGATCGGTTCTTTGTGACGTCTGCGGCAAGAGCTTGTCTAATTCTGACCATCTCAGGCTTCATCTTAGGATTCACACAGGCTACAAACCTAACACCTGTTACGTCTGCGGAAAAAGTTTCAGCAAGCAGTCCACTCTGGTCCTCCATGAGAGGGTTCATAGTGGGGAGAAGCCCTACGTTTGTGACATTTGCGGCAAAAGTTTTTCTCAGAGGTCCCCCTTGGTCATACATAAAAGATGCCACTCGGGGGAGAGGCCTTACGTATGCCGTTTTTGTAACAAGGGATTCGTCGCTAAAGGACCTCTTGGAGTGCACATGAGAACCTGCTCTGGAATACCCATAAAGTAAACTAGAAGATGTAATTGATCCTGTTTGACCGATTAAACTTTGGGTTAAATTTGTAGAGTTTTATTTCGCCCCTCCAGACGGCTTTCGGCAGGTTTCAAGGTGGCCAAAGCTGTGGGTAAGTAATGGCAGGTTTAAACAGCAAGCAAAGTAAGAAAAGTTCAACATTTGGCTCGTTTATATGCGAAGTAAGAAAAAGAAAAATTAAAAGCAAGTTTATGTAAAGTAAAAAGTTCGTGAACTTTTATCTTTGACACTTCACTTCTTATAAGACATCGATACAAAATGCACATGCTTGTCATATGCCACTATCAGAATTATTTGAGCAGTTTATCAAAGATGGAAACATTCACTCATATTTATAATTCTGAATTTTGTTTGTCGCTTAAGAAGGTTAAGCCAACCCGAGTTGGTGTTAATACAATGTCCATAGAAACTATGATTGTTCTACCATTCATTACGGAATTTTTAATTTACAATCCAACAGATTCTGGCAAATTCGAAGCCCAATAGAGTTAACCGCAATAATAGAACTTTTGAATAACTGAAATATTTTTTGTGCGCATGATTACAGTACAGACCATGACCATGATTGGTTGTTTTTTACTTTCGTTGTTTCTGTATAAACGTTAGCCGCCTTTTAATTTTTACTCTAGTTTCTGCCTTTACTTTGTTAAATTACTTGTATGAACCTGTCACAAACGCCCTGTTTCCGCAACCTTGAAACCTCCCAGCAGTAGCACACCAAAGGTTAGTATTTATTCTTAACACTAAATGTGCGGCCTCAAGCCCCCCAGTCTCTAACTCTCGCATTTTTCAGGAAGTCCCAAAAGCGCAAGCGCGAAAGCGACGAAGAATATTTACCGAACGAAAAAAACCGTTCATCCGACGACGAAAACGAATCTCCCCGGAAGCGCCGCACGAGACCCGCTAACCGACAGAAGCGCAAATACGACGCCAACAAGACCTGGCCCTGCAAGAAGTGCAATCAAAGCTTCCAAACTTTGCGCTTGCTGCGCTCTCATCGCAAAACCCACATTTCTGAGGACGTCGTGGAAGAACACACCTACAAATTCGACGAGATCCAGGAGATATACATCTGCAACACTTGCTCGGCTGAGTACCAGGAGAAAGAGGAGATCGAGAAGCATCTTAAAACCCACGAGGAAGTGTTCGAGTGCTCGATTTGCCAGGAGAAGTTCCAGAAGGCGTACAATTTCGGCACGCACATGGTGATACACAGCGAGGATAAGCTGTTCAGGTGCCCCCAGTGCACCTACAAAACCCCCAAGCGTACCGGCCTTCTCATCCACATCAACTACGTCCACTTGAGGAAGTTTTACTACGTCTGCTCCACCTGCGGGAAAGGTTTTAACGACGTGGTCCTCTTCAAAGAGCACGAGAACGAGCATTTAGGAGTGCGCCCCTTCATCTGCGTGGTGTGCAACAAGGACTTCGCCTACTCCAGATATCTCCTCACCCACCAGGTGCGCTACCACAGGGTGGGGATTGACGGCAAACTCCTCCCCAATCAGTGCAGTGTGTGCCACAAGGTCTTCAGCAAAATGGCAACTTTGCAGAAGCACTTCCAAGAGAAACATGTCAAGACCAAGTTGCCGCACGAGAAGAAACATTTGTGTGATCTGTGTGGAAAAGGGTTCGCGCAGAAAAACAAACTGAGAATCCACTATAGAGTGCATACAGGAGTGAAACCCTACACCTGCACCTACTGCGCTAAGAGTTTCACTAAGAAGGATTATTTAGTGATGCACGAGAGGGTGCATAGTGGGGAGAAGCCCTACTCGTGTGAGTATTGCGGGAAGTGTTTCAGCCAGGGGGCGCCCCTGAGGATCCATTTGAGGACTCACACGGGCGAGCGGCCCTACGTGTGCCAGTTTTGCGGCTCGGGGTTCACCTCGAGGGGGGCCTTGAATATTCATTGTAAAAGTTGTACAGGAAGAGCTTGAATAAATGGAAAAAATCGGCGCAGTTAAAAGACTAAACTTTAAATTATATTTTAATGAGTTAAGATGATCAAAATAGAAATCATATTTTGCTCCCCTCTGACCAAATTGTACAGCACATGTGTATGCCCAAAAGCGCTCCGTCGATATTTGAAATATTGTGTAGAATCAGCCTTTTTTCTTGAAATTTAACGGGCAAAATGACATAACGTACGGCATCTACAAAAGCGCAAATGAAACAACTTCAAAATCATCATCATTATTCACTTTCGACACAGGTGTTCAGCAGCTCAGGGTTTTCTAAAACTCCATTAAATGCCAAAGTTTTCAGCCTACTGTACTTCTTTATCGCCATTGTTAATACCTCATCCAAGATGTCAACGTCATTTCTGATACGCACATCAAGATACACTAAAAAATGATAACAGTGACGGTATTCCAGCGGATTATTTCAGAAATACCGAGGGTTTTGTAATAGGTGATAATGAGCAGATGTAGAGTTTTTAGAAAGTTGTACCGTGTTTCCCTATTCAAAGATCTGGGTATAGTAACCGAAAATGCTACCAGAGGTATAGACTGTGCCAAATACCGTTCCAAATCACTGTAAACGTTACCTGAAGAGAAGCGATGACGAAACGTTTATTTTTTATCGGTGACTTACTAATGATTTTCACTTTGAGGTTAGGACACGCATTGTTTAACAAACGCCATTGGTCATTACTGATCACGCGGTTGCCCCCCAGCACCAATTCCAGATTTTCCAGACATCTGTTTCTGCTAGTCACAATGGAGTCTATCAGATTACAGGCCAGAATATAATAGTCTAATTTGAAAGTTTTTAGATAGGAAAGTTCCTCTATGCAACTCCTAAAGTAGACCGCGTCAAAATATTGACAGTAGTCGCAATTGTGGAGGTCCAGGTAAGTGATGGTGGTCTTTGAACTCAAACATGCGGTCATCATCTTCGTGAAATTGACTCTGTGCATGCTGACAGTATTGAAAATAATCATCTTCAGACTCGTTTGTGTTCTGAAATTTCTCTCTATTAGTCCCTGGTGATAGGGCGCGCCAAACTCACTTCAGGAATCTGGATAAGTGGTAGGTGATCTTCTGGAACGCCGTAAAATCCAACCAATTAGAAATCTTCAGCTTGTGGATCTGAGTGAAGTTGTCGTGCAGAATGAGGAAGAATCGCACGGCCCTCTTAGTCAGCTCCTTGAAGACGACAGGACCCAACTTGCTCTTGTTGGAGACAGACCAACCGAATTCCAGATTTTTCACGTATTTGCAATAATCTCTCAGCAGAAGGATGGTACTGGGTTCTGGAAATGGGCTGTAAAATTTTGATTGGGGGAAAAGCGACGTACCCATCAAGTCTTTGTCTATGTACACAACGATGGTCTTCCATAACTTCATGTGATTTAAGCCGTTCTTCCATGCTTGACATACCAAAGAACAGGATAAGCGATCGCGCCGTGGCAGGTAAGAAAACACGTGAGCAAGCGCTTCTGCAGGTAGGTACTCCCAACTTCCCATTTTTTCTCCTCCGATGGGT
>QDEB01097308.1:4827-16440 GCA_004193795.1 Asbolus verrucosus | reverse complement strand
GACTACGTCCCCTTTAGGCCGATTTTGGGCCCCGAAGTGTAATATTTGTGTTATACATTAGTTGAAAGTTATTTTATGAGAAATTGATCGGTGTAATTTTTAACTTCCTTGGGAACTTGGTCAAAATGGCGCCAATATTTTCCATTCTGTATTCAGTTTTTAAATAAAATGATATTTAATCTGGTAGATGCTACTTTTTTGTATAATGAATAGAGAAGAAGGAAAATGATTTTTGTTCATGTTTCAACAAAAATTACGAGTTTAAACTGGTTTAAAATCCCTACGGACGTTCAGTTTAATGTTTATCAGGAAAAACAAGTACAATCCATCAGTAGAAACTTTTATTGAGTAATTCCAAATAGAAACCGCTTTTGAACGATTGCAATTTAGAAAATTCAAAGATTCAAAGACAGCTGGTTTGTCAGAATTTGATATTTTTTCTGGTACTAACATAAGTTGCGTACAAGATTTCGCTGCCGTTGTTCGAGCGGGAGAAGGTAAAGAAATATCTGGAGCACATGTCGCTATCGTCGAAAACGTGGGTGTCTGAAACACGACCTTATAAGGAATATAAGGCGACGCCTGTTGCCAGGGCCTTGCCCCAATGCAGCCCACGTATGCATTGTCCCTAGCCCAGCCCCGGCTCCGATAAAAAATCCATGTATGCTAATCGAAAAATCTAGTTTCGTTCTCCAAATGGTCAAGGTCCTCACAACAATCGAGTCGGAGATATTGATGATGGCGTACAAGACAGTTCCACCCATAATGACACAGCTTTCTGCATAAGAAGCACGACCAGCATATCCATAACAATAGCTTTAATGATTTTCCAGTCGGACGCGATGGTGGGCGTGCACCTCTGCGCTTTTCTGTAAAAACTGTTAAACAATGATCGCCGTCGGAGCGATTGCGCCGAAATTGGCGAGATTCGCTGAGTAAGTCTTTAATGTCTTGGACGGATTTCAACCAGTCATCCCGTTTTTATCGGTACAGTCGCGACGCAAGTCTGTGGACCGACTTTTTCCCGTTTTTCGAAGAGGCCGGTGCTGTGCACTTCTGTCGCCAGCGACTGTACTCAATTATTGAATCCTCCGGCTTCGGATCGAGATTTAGACACGCTAACGCCTTTGTCTATTGCATTAGCATCCTCAAGTTCATTGTCTGGTCTATTACCAACAAAGGCGGGGCGAACGCCAGTTTTTTGGGGTTAGTAGGGTTCACTTTTACTTTGTCAGGTTCCTTAAATTACATATTGAGTAATACCATAACAGCTTTGGGACTGTTTATAAGAAAGATTGATTCGAAATAATCGCGATCTCATAACCCGTTATCTTTATGCGCTGTTGTTCTTCACCCTTGCTTTAGCCAGATTATCGTTAAAATTTTGAGCTAAAATTATTTTTTAGAGTGTTTCTAAATACTCACACGAATTCAACTTCGAGCAGGCAGCTCGCTGACATTTACTGCGATAGTCGAAGATAGCGAGGGCCTTACATGTGTCGAAAAAAGTTTTCGTCACGAATCCATTATCCACTATCGAAAGCGGCTTAACCTGTACATAAAGGTGATCGCGTGGATGCCTCATGGCTTTGGTGTGGTCGTAGAGTCATTAGTGTACGGTTTTATTGTTAGATTACGCTACATGTTATTGCGTTTATATCGTTTGTGGTTGAGTACCCATTCTTCATGTATGTAATGCGCTTTTTTCGAACCGATGGAATGTTCCGCGAAAGCTGACTAAGACTTTACCAGGAACAGGAATTTGCATGGTGGACACGAAACTGATGTGTAAAAAGTGTTATTCCGGAAACCGGAAATCCAAGCAAAACAGGCTGACAGTAGTATTTACTTGGTGGTCGTTTTTTTTTTTTTTTTGGGTTTTAATCACATTTTAACATGTCGCGGTCTTGGGCCGACCTCATTTTTTCGGGTGGTCTTTTTATTAAACTTCCTTGGAACAAAAAGACAGCTAATCTAGTTCGAAACACTTCATTTTTCCCCACTGGAACGTCAAAAAATAAAATAATAATAGATGATCTTGTAACAAATTATTAAATACTATATTAATAGCTGCCAATGACAAAAACAAAGATTGTTAATTATCGAACTTCAAAAATTGTTCATCATTTGAAGAGGCCATGACAGGTGTCTCTTTTTAGTGACTAACACAAAAAATGCGATTAAAATCTCTTTACTAAAATTTGTATAAAAGAACATTCGTATGGAAGTAAAGGTCATCCATGTCCAGTCGAAAGGTGACATCTGGTGGTGGAGCACTTTGGTCGAAATTTTATCTTACCTGTAAAGCGGTTCTCCATTTAAGCAGGCCATTAAATAAATTTCAGACAATAAAAGCCATTAACCAGCGCATAAACCTCGCACTCAACTGTAAACACATCAAACAATCATCATCCGAATTAGAAGTCATGAATTATTGATGAGCCGCAGGTTTACGACCCTTGGCGGGAAGAGCCACCCCCGTGCACATGTGTGCAGTTGCTGCACCTGCACGACGAGATTTTTCGATGCGGATTTCCTCGGGCTCGCCGTGACTTCGCCTCGCCTGCTTCACCGTTACCTGTAATTCTGGGTTTTCGAGTAATTGCAGCTTTAACCCCGACGCAGTCGAGGCCACATGTGCCTTCACAGCCACCTTCCAGCGATAAACAACCCCGGCTAAATTTAGACCCGGCCACATGTGGAGCAGGGGATCGTGGAGGAATTCCTGGTTGGCGCTCTTTTTCGGCCGACTTCCTCGGCTTTTGTCAGCGCGGCGGACCTGCTGTGATTCTGATGAGGGCCAGTGTAATCGAGTTCTGACGTGATCTAGTTCGCTTTGTTGCTAAACCACATAACTGCGACTCTGGCTTTATGGTTTCCTAATCGGGCGATGCGGTCTTATTAGCATTCATGGGTTTTGTCAAGTGTCTGGATTCGGAGGAATTTTTTTGTTAGCTCGACGCCAATAACACTTCAAATTAATTAATTTTTTATGGGTTCAAGCTGCATTACGCTGCTCGAATAAAACTATTTGTATAGCGCTAGCGGCGAGCTATTAACTGCTACTTTGTATGAAGAGTGTTTGTGGAATGGTTTACAGCTGTTTGTATGTTCAGATCGATATGCTGATCCATTACAATGCTTCTGTCATCGATCCAAGCTCTACTTTTGTCAAATCGTGGTACGCCACTGGATAAACACTAAATACTTCATCAAAGTAATATTTGTTTAATGTCTGCGTCAGGGTCAGTGGAAATATGAATTTACGTTTTATAAATTGATATAATGAGAACAGTGGCGTACTTCACAAAATTTAACAATGATTCCAACTTTTAATCAAAAGTGAGAACATTGCAGAATTATAGTGAAATTGAAACAAATTATCGAAACATAATGCGTATATTGTATTTTTTGAAATCTTGAACTATGAAATGTGACTTTCTAGGAAATAATTCAGTTCATTAATTTCAGTATCTTTGGAATTTTATGTTTACATTTCTGATATTTTAGTAAAATTCAAAGGGCCCGCCAAAACTAAAGATTAAACCACGTAAAATTCTGAAGATTCTGAAGTTTTCAATTTTTTTTTTGAAATATCTGCAAATTAGAAATATTTGAACTTTCAAAATGTTTTGAAAGTTGAAATCAAATGAAATATGAAAGAATTGTAAAATCTTAAAAATGTTATGAAAATATTTAAAAATAGTTAATTTTTAATGCAGTAATTTTGAAATTTTAATTAACGTATCTAAAAACCTATTGTGTGATGTGAAATATTTAAATTTTGATGAAAAATGATGAAATGATATGGAATGTTGTATGCAAACTGCCTANNAGCAAAATAAGCTAAATTTGAAGAAAATGCTGTATGTCTTGATTACTTAATTTACATGTTTTAAATTACTTCGCATAATGGGCGAATGTAAGTAAAAGAAAAGAGAACATGAAATAATAGAAGTCTTATGCGAAGTAAGGTTATCAAGCCTGCTGTAACGGTTACAATCTCGCTCTGCACTTACCTGTCATTTTTCAAAAAGATTATTGAAAATAATCAATTATTCATGCGATCGAAATTGCTTGTTGATTTGAATGCGTAATGGATTCATTGAACTATGATAAATAAAACAAACAGATCCGGTATAGAGGCCTCCTTAACCAAACAATTACCAACCTTACCACTTGTATCTTATCAGCAATGTTGATTTTACGGCATCATTGTGTACGCAGCGATTACGAAATCTCAACTTTTGACAAATTCTCGTTCCCGCCCAAGACCACCTACCTCAAGCTGGAACCAGTTCGACCTTTCCAAACGTCGAATCGAATTAATTATCACGGCCAAATCTTTGCCGGAAAGATTGGATAACTCTTCCTGGTTCTCATTTTTCTCCACTTTCACTATCTCCGCGGTCCCAGACGTAGCTCCCCGGTCTGAACTCCAGGTCAATGTTTCCACATTTTTGCCCGAAGAGCCGTTGCAAGTGTCTTCCCCAACCGGTCTAGGAGTCTTAAGTGAAGACATCTCACGTTAACTGGACGTGTAATAATTATCAGTTGTTGAAAACTAGTCTGACTGCTCACGCGCGTGACCGTAGGGGAGCACACCCTGTATCAGTAAAGTACACCGGCTCCTTCATTCTATCATTTTTTGAAAATCGCAAGTTTCTTTGAGGTTTTTACAATCAAATTAACATAGACGATAGATTTTGAATCTAGTTCCGAATGGAAGACTTTTTCAGAAGTAATTAACAAAAACAGTTCTATTATGAGTTAAAATATGCTGATGAAACACCCTGTGCTGGCGTACCATGGCGAGGTAAGTGCAGTAAAAGGCGGCGGAGTAAAAGTAGTCCAGTTTCACCGGGCACGCGAGATAATGGTGGCCACGCCTAGCTCTAACAACATTCTATCCGGTTCTTGCAACGCTAATGCATAACTATTTGAACTAATTAATTGGAACACAATCGACACAGCCCTGGCCGTTTTTACGGCGACCACCTGAAAGCTCCGGTTACAGGGACCTGTATCGGATGACAAAGCGGCAGCAGTAAGAAATCCTGTGTTCGCTGTTGGTTAAATAAAATTGTTCACTGCCTTCCCATTCAAAATACTTGCTAATAAATGTCCTGCGAATTAGAAGTTTAGTGTTCCCAGAATCGAGCTTGCTAACTAGCCTAACCAGAACATTTTAATCAAATCGCAAACCAATAGCTCTAGTGTAAACTATACGTCTTTCGAGTTTTTGAGATCTACGGTGCCACTTCCTTACCTGAATTTAAAATTTATGCAAAATATATTTTCCATAATTTTTTCATAAACTGTCAAAGTTAAATTTCTAAAATATTTCACAATCTTCCAATAACGTCAAAATTTTTCGCATAAGTAGCTTCACTAATCATGTTCCATCGAGTAATTCGGGTTCGGGTGGTGGAGGAATATCAAGCAATTTTTCTTTGTGAATCTAAAATTAAATTTTTAAAAGTTGCTCTGCCTTAACCCAGTGGTGTAGGATTTTTCTGATGGGGAGAGGGAAGTGTTAATTATTATTAACTTCTTTATATTTGTTTAATCAATTATCTGAAAACTATAAAGGGACAAAAAAAAGTTGATTTTGTTTAAATTTTAAATGTCTTTGTTCAAAATTGTTTTTGGAGCACCGGATACCTATGAAAGCTTTGGTCAGTTTTTAAAATCGTTTATAAGTTAATAAGGCCCTCTTCATATGAAAATATTTAAGTATGATCTAATCAAATTGAATTTTTTTGATCTCTATGCTTATAGCATGTATTTAAAAAGTTTCATTTTATTTGTATCTTTTTGAAGCACTTCATTTTCTTCTTGACATGAAAATTATATACATAGTACTAAGTTTTATCAAAATCCGTTTTATTATAGCTGACATAAAATGGGCTTTAATAAAAATTTAACGCCATATCCGGAGGAATCCGTTGTTTGGTCAACTAAAAAAGCTGTTTCAACGTCAATATCTTCTACGTAACATTTTCGTAAAGTACTTTGATCCAAAAAGTTGTTTGCTGTTCTTGCAGTATTTTTCTAAAAACTGCTTAATAATTGGAACTCTGTATTCTTTAAATAGTTGTTCGAAGTGTAGGTTTACATAATTTTGAGTTAAAACCTCATAATTCTTCTGTTTAGACATTTAGAAATTCACAACTCTAAAGTGTTCTTAAAAGTAAAAAATATTTTCTTTTTTAGTATTAATTATCTCTAATATTTAATAAATAGGTAGTACTGATAAAGTGTAAAAGATCCAAAAGCCATTCGAGAAGTGAATGAATTTTGATGCAGTTTCACTTCGTTTTATGAATTCTGACAGAAATATTCTAAATTCAACATAACTTTGTCCAAAAATGGGACATTCCAACCATAACGAGAACAGTTAATATCGAATCTCAAACCAGTATCTTCTAGTTTGAATTACACGCCCGTCCGAGATCTAAATGTAAGTCTGTGATCTGACTTTAAAACGTATGCAAAATAGCCTCGTACTCGGATTACCTTCGAACGTGCCCGGAGTAATTGCAAATCCGGCCGCACGCTGGAACCGACCAGAACAACTCGTTACAGTTCGAAGATAAAGTAAAAAACGCCCACGAATGTGTTTATTGTGTCAGTGTGGCGTGTAATGCGAGCTTTATCGGCACATGTGTCGTAATGAATTTTCGATGCACCATTAAAATGTAACAGGACCGTTTAAATTGGACCATAAAGGTTCGATGGAGTAATCGCGCTCTCGGTATGTGGTAATCGCCGGCTATTAGCCAGAACCATTTCCCCATTCCGAGCTCGCTTTAATTGGGTTTCGACATGTTCCAATCTCGATTAATGGTTATGAGTCTAATTACGATTTTCAGGAACAATAAAACGGTCGCAGGGGTGCAATTTGGCTCTTTATCATGTAATTTACGCCTCTCATTGTCAGATTCTCCAAATTCGGTAAGAAAATTTCGAGTTTCGTGTCTGCTCGACCATTGGAGTCTCCAGTCAGATTTTGCCGTTGGCCGTTCTGGTGATGTTTGCGAGATTTTAGCCGAAAATGGCTTGTTTATTGTGTGACTTTTTGCGCTTGGTCCAAAAGGACACGCGAAGTGGCCTTTCATTCATCACTTAACGGATTTTCTGAACAAAAAAGTGAATCCGTCAACTTAATTGCGTGTGAAATGGTCGATTTGGCCATAATGTGAAACTCATTTAAAGAAGCCCACAACGAAAGTCCGAAAGCGCACTCTAACTGCACTTCCGCATTAATTTATTCCTTTTCCAGCGGCTTGAGCTCCTCTTCGTCGGGTCGAGGCGTCACCCCCGTGTACCTGCGCTGCTCCGCCGGCAGAGTGACCTGGTTATACCCTCGGGGCGCCCTCAGAGTGCTGCTGCGCCTTCCTGGACAAGAACGCGAGTTTCGCGCCTGCATCAAGCTGCATCCCGACGAAAAGAAGGAACCCGCTGCGAGACTCTTCCTCGAAGGCCCCCGCTCGCTGCTGCCGCTCTACTCCCACAGCGATGCGAACAAAGCCATCAGGTTTGTGATCGCAAAAAAATTATCGCCGTTTTTGACGAAAGTTCGTTGCAGATGCTTCAACAGCAAGAATGGTCAAGCGGCCATCTACGTGGAGGCAACCGACGTGGACACGGTGACCAAGCGAGTGGCGGAGGTCGAGTACGACTTGCAGGCCCTGCCCAAAGGGGTGCGCGGCTTCGACCCTACCGAAGGTACTTATTCAACAGTTCCGTTAGATAAGTGAACTAGTTCGAGAGAAAGCTGTTTCGATCAATTTCGCCATTTGTGCTGATCATTGCTTTTTTTGCAGAGTGTCGACCGTGCACCAGCGAGGAATTGGCGCACGCATTCTGCACCAGTGATCTCGGTGAGTGTCTTTATAGCGGAAGAGGTTTTAAGCAAAAAACGAATTAGCACTTTTAATACATGCAAATTCTTCATAACTGCCTTTCTTTCGGTTTATAGTGCTCGATGNNAGTTTTCATTCGTTTTAATGTAATTTTCAAAAAAGAATTTTTCAAAAATTTTAATGCAACTGCAAAAAGTTGCTGGAAGAAAAAAGTGAAAGTAGATGTCTTAAGCAGCTGTCAAATCAACGTCTGATCATATCACCAATTTAGTTAATGAGCAGGAGTAATGTTAGTATCATCTATTTTCTCAGTTCTCAGCGTACCTGATCAGAGTAATAATTAAGACTCGACTTACTAATTCAAAAATAATTTCATTAATCTCGTTGCAATTTGAAGTTATTATGTTGATTTTCAAGTTACTCAAGCAACTTCAATGTAATTCTATCTCTATTGAAATTGCTTGAGATGAGATAATACCACACTAAAATATACACTGTGGACAATAATGTCGTATACTATTTTTTTTCTGTTTTTGGAATGACTAAACTTTCTGAATTCAATGAAATTGTGCAATGTTGGAGCAGAAATTTTATGAATTTTTTCTCATTAAAAAAAACTTCTAAGGGAATCTGGGTGTTAATAGATATTGTAGAAGAATAAAGACCATGAAAAGATAAGGTTCATATTTTTTAGTACTTTGAACTCTCGCGAAAATTTTTTCCCAAGTAAGATACTGGTATTGACTGGAAACCATCCACTATATTTGATGAGATAATGTCGAAAAAATAATCAAAAACAACCCGATACAATTGAACAAGGAAATGAAAATCTGTAGCCCTACCCATTTCTACGACAAGGAGAAAAGATAAATCCATCCGAGTTATGAACTTACCAGTTTTAAATCTACTTTACACAATGATAAGTAATGCTGAGTCAACAGTAAGCTAGTATTTGTCTTGAACTCGAGGACTTTTAAACAAGAAAATAAAATGCTTTTTATCTCCGGCAAATAGTGCGATAAATTCATATCGAAAAACAAACAGTGGGTAGAATTCCACGAAGAACGGAAGAAACAAGAGATGCATGCTTAACAATTAAAATAACAATGAATCAGAAGTAACAGTCGGTTAAAATAACTATTCTTCCAACGCAAACAATATCCAATTATTCATTCGTTATAAAAAATTTGATATCGCATCACCTCCAACAATCCACGAAATTGTTATGAAATCTAGTGGGTGTAGATCTGTTCTAGTTGACCGTAAAAAAGAGCATGGTGCTCGAGGTGGTTGGGCGAGCCTCGTACCAGCATTTTTCTCTTTCGATACAGCGGTCTACAACACGTTGCCATAAGAGGACGAGAAGTTCGCCTCGGAGGCATACGCCAGATCCATATTAAATCCGTCGGGAGGTATTTATTTAGGCGAAACGTCGGTGAAGACGTTTTATTAAAATTCGAGTCATTATCATTTTTCCGCGGTAATTAAGCGACTTTGATACTGGACGACCTCAGGGTGTAGCGTTCGAAACCGTCAATTAAACGGTAAATTGCTCAGTGGTGAAAATAAGAATATTGTTAAGAACAATCAGAGAGTTTGAATTAATTGGACCACCCAGAGTGTCAAAATATGTTGAGGTTTGTGCACGGGAGCTCGAAAGTTCAGTGGAAAAAATTCGTTAGCGGCTCTAGCCAAGCAAGACTTACGAAATCGCTCTTCTCTGTGTTTGAAGAGATTGGAACTTTTTATCTCCGATTTTGTAAATTTACATTCTAACGTAAAAATACGTCATAAAGAGACAACTAATTGTAATTTTACCGATGAATGCAACTTGGTAAAATTTTTTCCTAAAATTACGCAATTATTCTGCAGTAAGGGTTAAATTTCCAATAGGTGCCCATTAAAATATGGTGATTCACTTGCTTGTGAGTATTTTTGATTTATAATCGTTTAACGTATTCTGTTTTTGACAATAAAAATTGAAATTAAAGTTCATAATCTTGTAAGATTTAATCCGATTTTAATGACATTTAGTATGCATACATGATTAAAATTAATTAGGCAATTAGACGATATATAATGAAAATGAAATTTGAGGTTCTGAAACTGAATAAAACGTGAATTTTTCAATTTTTTTGTTGACATATTATAGAAAGCATTTTACAAGATTTAGTTGATTCCGATAAAGTATCTAATGTATATGGAACAGGGTTTCGTTATAATTGACCAACTGACTAATAATGGGTCAATTCTTACGAAACCTGATAAACATATAAAGTAATGTTATAAATTAATTTAGACTAGTTGCAACAACTGAAGAAAAATATTTTTTGTCTAGAAATGTTACATAAAAGTAGATATTGGTCGACTTCGACAAAAGGTAAAATTTTGTTCAGGTTCAAAAATAAAATTTGAAGATACAAGTCCAAAGAATGAGATATTGTTATATTTGACGGATTTTAACGAAAAAATACGGTATGCCCAAAAAAAAAAAGGAAAATTTGACATTCGTATAACAGAATAACATTTGATTGTAAATTGGTCGATTTCCATGAAATTTATTGTATGTATAGAGATAAAAAGTAAGATTATAAATGATCGCAGATTTTTTTAAGCTATTCTAAAAATGTTGCAAGAGATAGGAGGTAAGATTTTATTTAATTTAAAAAATGGAGTATGCGAGCAAAAATACTCTAATTGACGTATTTTGTCGAATTTATTGGAACATGTGGACACAAGAAGAAAGATTAGAAAGTTGTGATCAAAAGTCAAAAAATACCTTAATTTTTCTGATATTTACTGTACCAAGACAAAGTAAGATTTTTGACCATTAGAATAAAATAACTTCTGAGATAGTTGCTCGAGTCCACTGAAATTTAATAGGCAGAAAATGAATTGAAGTGAGAAATTATAAATTTGATTTTCTTTTTCAAGAGTTGGATATAGAATATAAAATAAAGGAATACATCAGTTTGAATTAACTTTTATTAGAAAGTGATAGATATGATTATTAAAAATGTATTTAACTGAAAATTATTTTAGGATTTTAGTTTCCAATACAAACAAATAAAAAAGCATCTTCAGTCGCAAATTTACAAATTTACCAAGTGGGTATATATAAGTAAAGATGGATAGATAGACAGACATAAGTTTTTTATCTGATTTGATAGTTATATGCAGCGTTATTAAGCGAAAGATCTGTAAATCTATTTAAATTAAAAAAAAGATATATGAGAAAAATTATCAACAGCACCAATAAATGTTTCTATATTTGGTTTTATCTACCTAATAAGACATCTGGAAAGTAATAAATTATAAAACGAGAGTTGTCTATAAATAAACTGTAAAAACTTAAATGAACATAGAGAAAAAGAGTGAATACATTATAACTGTTTTGTTCTTCTGTTTTAATGTTATTAATTGGAAAATTAATTGAAATTTATGGGGTTTCCCGGAATTAATGGATTATTTTGCATTCTTCATTTTTTACTTTTTTTTTCATAATTTACGACATTCTACTTTCAATTTTACAGGAATTGCTACGAAGTGTTTTGAATTTACTCCCATTACAAACATATTATCCAAATAGTCCAAATGAAATTAAAGGCAAAAAGCAACGTAAATTGTCATTACGTTATTTTAAAAATTACAAATTAATCTAAATTAAATCCATTTCTAGTTTAACCGGAAATAACTTGATTTTAATTTAAATGAAACACCATCCTGTATGTTTATATTTTTGTAC
>QDEB01097290.1:0-23398 GCA_004193795.1 Asbolus verrucosus | reverse complement strand
TTTTTTTTTATTTCAATTTTTAGGTTACTTTTAGTAATAACAGATAAAATGAAATGTGAAAAAATTCTGTTCGTTGGGAAGCTATTTATAGGTGTCCATGAGAAAAATATTCTTCACAGTTTTCAAGGGAATTTCATGAAACTCATATTTTCAGTGAACAGACAGCGAAAACAGCGAAAATTATACCTAGGCCGTTTAAGCTCCGACCACTTCAAATTTCAAATGCGTTGTGTCTTCCATTTTATTCGGAAAAGCTAAGCAGAATTCATTATATTATATTTCGTTATATATTTGTACTAATTTTAAAACCGCTCATGAACGATACACTTCAAAATTATTGAAACGTTTTTGGTAAGTATTAAACGAAGTTTTGTATATGACACATATTTAGTGACCAAGAAGGATAGTGATGAATAGCCGCAACATTTTTTAATTTTGTTAAAAATCAATTCTTCATTTTTACAGATTAAAATTTCAGCTAAGAACATATTTTACTGTAGCAGTATTTCTTTTAGTCTTTCAAAGAATGTGTCAGACACCACAGAAGTTTCTTTAGAATTTTAAACTTGGAGTAGTCGTGGATGAAATGGCGCAGGTGAGCAAGCTGCAATTATTACTGTTGCATGTTTCCCTCTCCATGCATTAAAAATACAAAATTTGACATTTTCCCTAAAATTCTCAGAAATATTTAAATTCGAAATTTTCGCGTGAATGCAGTTCCATTAAGTTCGGAAACATATTTTTATTTCGTAATTTTCGTCATTATCTATCGAGTAGAACTGTTTTCTAAATATTTCAATAAGGCGGCACACAAAATATACTTTATCAAAATGAAATAGAACTCACAATCAAAGTAAATTAACGACAGTGACAGGATTTATATTAGAAATCCTTTCTTTAGTAGTGACTAATGGTATCATTCATCCTATTAAATTTTGTAGTTATGCTCTGTTAACAAATGAAGCTACCGACTATAATAAGATCTATTGTCCATTTTTGAAAGACGCTCCAATATGTCTAAAACCCTTTCAATTTTCCCCCTTTATAGATTGTGATCGGAACTGGTCTTATGAATGAAATTATCTTTTGCGTCATTTAATAACCACAAAAAGAATTTTTATCTAGTTAATAGCGATTATAGATTTACAAAATTTTGGTGTTTTCTGAGATTTAGTTGGAGAAGCGGCAACCCTAACTACCCCCGAAAATCGTAAATGATTCCGTGAAGTTTCCTATTAAACATTAAAAAAATATCTTCGAGTTTTTATCACAATGTAGTGCACCTCCATTTAAAAATGTCCAAAAAGTGATCAGTTTTGGCACGAGCTGGCGTTATTTTCCGCGGCCTCGCCTTCGTAACCTTCGTCGAGACTCTCCGTCAACGTCTCTTGGACTTTAAGCGCAGTGCTCAGGGGTTTGCCGGCGTTGGTGTCGTCAGTCTGCGTTTGAGCACCGACACTCTTAACGGTACTGTCAGTTTTAACGAAATTCGCGGGAACACAAGAGGGCCAGTTGATGGTCGTGGTGGTGGAACAGCACGGCTCCGACGTGTCCGTCTTCGTCCGCACCGGGTACCCGTCGACGGTGTAACGCACGTCGGAGCTGTAGTGCTCGTAGGAGGCCGGATGCATGGTGCGCGAGAGGAACTCCGCTTCTCTGGAGTATCTGCCCAACGGATTGGCGGCGCTCGATCGCTTATTGGCCCTATTGTACGGCAGGGTCTTATAGCAATTCCCATTAAAGTGTTGTGATCGAGCGTCTCCAGGATTCAGCAATCCGACGGGATTAAGATGAACGTCTGGAGCGTACACGTATAAATCACGGTCGTTCCCTTTAAAGTCCACGAGATGCTTCTTTAGGGGCGTGTGGTAGCTTTCGCACTCTCGGAATCTGCCGACGCTCTCGGTGCCGTTAATGAGGTCGGGGTTCTGTTCCAACTGATAGCGGCGCAGGGAAGAGGGGCTCGCCAGATTAGAGGTTGCGACCGGCGATACGGCCCTTAGGAGATCCTCGTTGGCTTGGGTGGTGTAAAGCATCGTCTCCTCTTCGTGGCTCACCAGTTTCATGCTCCCCGACTCCTTGTAATTGTCAGAGTAGTCGTCGACGCTGTCTTGGAGAAGATTGTCTTTCGTTGAATTGCTCAAAGCGACTTTGGAGTTGTTGCGCTTTTTCTTGAGCCGAGAGTTTCGGTGGCATCTTATTATAGACAATATGACCACGAGCAAGCACAGTAAGACCGACAAGGCCGCGGCTGACATGGTAATGATTATGAACTCGAAAGGCAGCTCGTTCGTCACAGTCGGAGGCTCATGTTTCACTATGATTCTGATGGTGAAGTTTGCTTGCACCAGTCCTGCAGGATTCTCTGCGTTACATATGAATGTGCCGTTGTCCTCGGTGTTGGCGTTGTAAATAAACAACTCGCTGCGTTTCTCTATAGTTCCTTCTTCGATGAAGTACAGGAGGTGCACACCTGGCGCTATCATACTGTCGTTTTGCAACAACTGGCCTTGAAATGTCCAGGAAATCCTCGCTTCGGGAATGGCGTTCACCTGGCACAAAAGCGAGACGTTTTTGCCTTCTCCGATCTCCAAATAGAACATCGTCGGAGAAACTTCAGGTAAGCAAGCGAGGTCTCCCACAGGCAGGGATTTAATTGTACGGCCCTTTAGCCTGCTTGGTCCATTACAGACTGGCTCGACAGAATGTGGAATAGGGAAAGCTCGCAGCCAAGCGTGAAGTTCAAGTATGTGGCAGTCGCACTCCCACGGATTCTCTTGGAGCTGCACCCCCTTCAGTGTTTCCGGTAAGTATTTAGTTCCTTGTAATGTACTCATCTTATTTCCGTTCAGGTGCAACCACTCCAAGCTAAATAATCCTTGGAACGCCCCCTCTTCCACGCTCGATATTTGGCACCCGCTGAGCTCTATGGTGTTCAAGAAGGACAGATGATTAAACGCGGCCCTCCGTACCGTCTTGATGGGATTAGCATTGAGTGTGAGTCTCATTAGCGAGGGGCAGTCGAGGAACGTCTCAGTCGGAACTGACTCGAGTGAGTTACCAGACAAATCCAATTCGACTAGGTTTGTTAGACCCCTAAACGTTCGGTCATCTATGCTTGTAATGCTACATCGACACAGATATATCCTTTGTAAATTAATTAAGTCCAGTTTGAGAAATTTGTCTCTGTGCAGTGTTTGCAGATTGTTGCCGCAAAACTCCAGCACTTGTGTGCCGGAATCCATACCTTCAGGAATGAGGACGAGACCCTTATTGATGCACTCGACTGTCTGCTTACCGTTCTTCCACTTGCACGAACAGAAAACCGGACAACCACCACACAGCTTCATCGCCAATATGAGAAACACAAGTGCGCCTCTCCACCTCCAAGACATGCTGCATTTCATTCAGTCAGGGTCAACAAACCGGTTCTCTTCGTATCGACCCTCGCTGCAACCTGCAAACAAAAACAGCTCTGTACCAAACTGAAAACAAAGTTTTTATGTTGACGCGGTTATATTTTCGTAAAATTTTTGAAACCAAGTTAATGAAATGGCAATGTAGATCCTAATGGGAATTAAGTAAAAAAACTTGAAAAACTCGTTTATTCAACTCCCCAGTCTGCACAGTTTTAATGTGCTACATTGCGTTAGTAAAGTCTAATTATTCTTGAAACAACGTTGTGTCCACCTAATATTATGTAAAGATGTTTTTTCTAAAACATTTTTTGTGTTTATAAAAAAAGGTTCTATGAAGTTATACATGTAAATTAAAAATGTATGTAAAAATGTAAAAAAAAATCGTTTTAGCTTGTGGTTAAGCTATGTAAATTGACACACTCTCACACTTTTTGTTTTTGCTGAAAATCCTCATTTGCAGAGACAATTAGAATGAGCATACGTGCACCAATTCATTTGATTATGATTGTACAATGTTTCCATCTGCTATAACATTTTGATGAAAAGTTAATCTTTATTTAACATCATCAGTTATTTAAAAAAATAGAAGCGCCATGAACTGAATGATATAATTAAAGTATTTTATTTTTACACATTTCATTTGAAATACGGAATTTCACATTAGATGCATAGGACACAAAAAACCACTACGTTCTTCATATGCAACAATTGAAGACAATTTCTTTTGAAAATAAGTGAAATGAACAGCTGTAATATTTCAGCTGACTCATTGGGTAAATGAAGCCGCCATTTAATGTTGGTATTAATAAATACCTAATTAACTTATTTCGGCAATAATTTACTACAAAACAACTTATTCGCAGATTGCCGAGATATTATAAATCACAGTCAACAAGTAATATTGCTTGTAGGGTAAACTACAGTCATACATAATTTAACAATAGGGATACGTAGGAATGGAGTTTGTACGCACAAAACAGCAACTACCTATTTACAACCGGTAATAAAGTAGGTAAATGATGAAAATAGGCGGTAGGTGTGCATTATCACTTCACCAACTCCCATCTATTGTATTAACAAATAAGGCACTTGAATGAATACCATTCAGCATGGTCCATTTTTTCGATCATACTATTATCATTGGTATTTGCAAAGTATTGATTTAAATAGGGCAGGTAGCAAATGTGGATTAAGTGGATTAAGAGAAAGTTGTGTAGGGTCTGCGGTTGAAACTAAAAGCGGCCAGGCATTTGGAGAATTTCAAGAATTTAGTGATCACTGGCGATCAGAGAGACTATTCTGATCACTTTAGCTTTAACATGAATTTCAATTAGTTCATAACATTTCATAGCAAAATCGGTTTTATTAGAACATAGGACAGTAATTTGGACAATTAACATTGTTCACATTATATCGACGAGTAAGTGATTATGTTTTAATTAATTTCTTTTTTACAATTAGTTAAACCTGAAGCTGACCAAATTAATATTGAAATTCAAGCGTTGTGTTCTAATATCATATATTCTACATGGAGTTAACGTCAGTTAAACTGCAGTTGCAGTGTGATTCAACCGTTAACCTCTTTAACTCAAGTCCTGGTGCACAGGTAGCAAGGCGTAATTTATAGCCACTATTTTGGTCTGCTCCAAGTGGTCTCATCAAGAAACTAAGTGGCAATATAATCTTGTACGCGCTTAAAGCCATTATTATGCTTCAAGTATGAAAATTTAAATATGCCAGAGGTGACATATTAACCTTAATAACAATAAACACAAAAGAAAATAGGCATCATGCTTCACAACTTTAAAGCCTTTTCTGTTTTAGTAGTTCAGTTTTACTTTAATTCCGAGTTACTCGATACATAGTAAACATCAATTATTTATCAATTATTCGTAACCTCCAAATGTTCCGTAATAATTAATTGTATGTTAGCTCACACAGCGTAATTGTGTGCGATGTTTACTGGTAATATAATAGTCTAAAGTCTATAATAAAAGGCTGACTGATTCAATAGACAAAGAATTCGATAAATATCTAACAAATAAAAAAATTACGCTAGCGTATATTGAGGTACATTTAAATTACGTAGCACATTCGTATTATCGTATTACATTTCATTTGTTACATTCCAGTTTCTTGCGTTTTTTTTGTTTACATTGCTCATCATTTATCACTATCATTCCAGAATATCAGTTTCCTATCATTTAGTTTTAGTTTAATTAAACATTTTTGACTTTTTAGTATTTAAGTAAATTTGTTTATTCTTTTCAGGCACATTTTTTGGAAGACAGTGTCAAGTGCGGATCCTAGGACCACCCGTCTCTTTTCCAGGAATCACCTTTCCTGACTGAATCTTTCACAATACCACCGTTACATCCTTCATGTATACTGAATACATGCGAGACTTAACCTGCGTCCTTGTCTCAACCCACAGTCTCTTTACCTATGTATTTCTCATTCACCATTTCTCTGTTCATCGTTTTCTTATAAATCTCTTCATTCGTTTCAGCTAAAGATGTTTTCCAGTTCCTAATTTTTTCATTATATTTCAAAGTACTTAACTATCTATTTGATCCATATGAATACCACATAAGAAAATATATATTTCTCTTTAGGTTTTCCAAAAATGGTGTAAAGTTTGTTTTATTAGTTGTAAAATCTTCCCAAAAAACTTCAACTTTCAACCAATGAAGACAACCTTTAAACAAATTAAACGATTTTATTGAAATTAATGATAAACAAATGTATGCACACAATACTAAAATCACAACGCACTGATTTGCTAATTCAATGTTTAATTTGAATTCCTTCTGCTTCAAAGGACACATTATCACATTATCTTCGTTATTTCTGTTGAAATTTATAATGTTTACTTAATGCATGCATGCACACTTCACAATTATGGGTGGTTCTTTATCTTAGAATAGTAACGAAACTTGAGTGTTACAAGTTTCCGAGATATTTAACACCATCATTATAAATTGGTACAAAGTTTACAAACACTGAAATAAATGTGAATTGCTTCGAGTAGGTTGTAAATTCAAGTGTTAAAATAGTGTGGTTCAGTAACCAAAGCAGCTTTTAGAAGAGATAGTAACCAAACATTTAAAAAGTCAAATCGTCTATAAGATGCCTTGAGAGTTGCCTAATTTTACTATTTCCACGTTCGTGTAAAAATATAGCTCAGATAAAACGCAACAAATTAGATTTCATTTAAATTTTATGTTATCGTAAGAAAGAGTAATGTATTTCAATGCATCTGTTTACGGCGACGTTAAATTATCGTGGACAAAGCAAAAATTAGATAAACAGTAGTGCAGAACTGTCCGGATTGTGTATGGTTGGTTGGTTACTCTAATCTTGAAACTTCAGGAGAGACCGGTTGTGGACAGCCGTGGTAACAGTTGGAGCTAGAATTAGTGAGCAGGCATAAGTTGTGTAAACAGATAAATTAAAATAAATAAATAACAGCAGGGCATGCCATTTCATAAATTCGGAGTGATTCGCTTTTATGTAACGAGTGTGTCGGCAGTAAAAACAGTTTCGACATAAAAAACACCGGATTTTTATGTGGAAGAAGCAATATTATAATTGCTTTTTCAATCACATATTATGATAGGACATCGGATAAAATATAAACAAGTAAAAAACAGGAGCTGCTTCAAAACAACGCGGCCTTGGAACGTCATTCAGGCTGAATACGTCGGTGAGCACGATATCAACAAGAAACTTTTTGCAGCCCATTTTTTCATATTGCTGATCAATGATCGCATATGTTATTCACAAAGCTACATAATCGCAGAAAGAAATGTGAAATTTCTTCTTGGTTTTCAATTTAAGCGTGGCAATGGAACACCGCCCAATTCCCTTTGCATGATTCCCCTGGGAAGCGAACACGGATCACAACGAAATACGTTTTCCCATGGCAAACAAACAAGCTTGACAAATTCATCTATACGTGCATGCATGTTTGCGCTTTTTTGCAGTACTTTAATTACATATCTGCGAACACGACAAACATATCAACTGTTAGAACCATCCTATGTAAAAGTTTGCAGCGCAAGTGTCGCGTAAATTGAACTATATTACAGCTACATATGGCGTTTCTCTCAACTCCTGAATCGTACCGGAAACCGCAAGATTCACACAATTGAGGGTATTGTTAAGCTCCTTACATAGTAAGCTACATCTGCAGACTTGATCTAGCAAGCTTTTAGCTACAATTAATTCCCTTGTAAAACTTGATTATGAAAACAACGTTTTAGACTTGGGCGATCTACAACCCATCAAACTTCTAAACGTGTCGTTTGATGAAAGCTAGCGCCGAAAAAATCACAAAATGTAATTTCCAAAATCAATACGTTTCAAGGGGAACAATTAGATCAAATAATCAAGTTCCTATGCGAATCACGTTCTTTCGCCGGAAGAATTCTTTCCGTACGCTCGAAACAGTTAGCCTTTTACGACGTATTTGAAGGAATGTCATTAGTTGGATTTTTCACAGCTCCCCAATTATTTCCGTGAAATTTATTGACTGACCGTTTTCGGGTCGCCCTCAACTTTCTATCAAGTGTTAAAGATTGAAACCATTTTGAACAGCCTACTTTTAACGGAAGGTTCACTTAATTTACATCAAAAGTTGCAACATTTTACGTAAATCTAAAAACCTTTCCATTTTGCTATTTCTTCCAGTTGCAACTATTCACAGATATATTTTATCTTGTTCGTTGTTTCAAATATTTGGATTGTTCGTGCACTTGAGTCATTTCTTTGTCTTTTTTGTATCTATTTAGCTATCCGCTACATCAAATACTCGTTTCTATTATGATAGAAACATACAATACAACCTTTACTTTCTCTTTCAATTGTCTTAACTTATGATCATGTCGGGTTTATTAAATCTGCCTTAGCTTAAAATATTTCTGTTATATTTCTTCTGCCTTCAAACATCCGTATGATATTAACTATTCGTTTTACTGATGTGTCGTCTTCTCTCGCCACTATTTTTTGCCGAATTTTCTTTCCCCCATATCACTTTTGTTATTACTTAAATATTATTGCTCAAAAAACAATATATCGATCGATTATATTGATATATTGATTGATTATAGTTCTGAAGAGACTAGCATCATGACTAGCGAAACGTCAACTTTAACTTTAAGAAGACACACGCGGCAAAACCCGAAAAAAACCGATTCCAATATATCGGTTATTTTAAATTTTTCCTCTACTTATCGTCAATCTCACATTTTTTTAATGCTTTTCCCGTTTTGATTTAGTTTAATTTAATTTTCTTATTAAAAATGTTTCAAATATTTGTTGTTCACAAAGCGTTTTGTGGAGAGTCATCTAATCGAGCAACAGTGAGCTCTTAGGTATCATTACCACCGGGTAGCTGGCTTCACGACTCTGTACTCCTCCTCAAGAGTCTTTATTTATAAAACAATTGTGAAGAAACGCCCTCTCTAAACAATTGCTGACTTTGATCCCTAATCGAGAGTCTGATCAGCATAACAAAATTCTCGGTATTATTATCTGTATTGTCAGCATTTAGCAGTTCCATATATCCATCTTTTTTTACCCAGAAATTGTTTGAAATCTGAGAAATACTTGTAGGAGAGTATGTCTGTTTGTTTTCTAACTTGATTTTTTTTCTTTTTGTTCTCATTTGTTTCATTCTTCTAATTTAATATATTTTCATGGTTAAGGCACTTAGGTATGTTAATAAATTTTTATTACAAAAATGATGCAAAGTGCATAGCAACATCGTTGAAAAATTAAAAAAATGTATTAAATTCTATTTCCAATGTTTTGGAGTCGGGAGTGGAATAAATTGGAAAAGTAACATCTGAATCGATCGCTATTGGTCCTTGTCTTTAGAGATGCTCATACCGGCTAGAAGTTTTGTAATTTTAATATTTTATTTATTATAATTATTCCCATAGGCCATGTTTAAAGTCATCAGGTCTTGAAAAAGATTTTCATGTTGGTTTGCATTTAATTTCGTCAAACACGAAATAAATTGCGTTAATCTAAAATATCCCCCAAATTATCGAGGAGTTTCCTTGGGTTTATTTTCATCTTTAACGAATTCGTTTTCTCAAATAAAGCATATCAAAATCCTTAAAAGATATCGTGGCATTCGTGATTCATGGCTCTATGTTAAACCCATATTTTAGTATTCTCTTCTGTATCACTTCAACGGGTTTGGGGTCACATTATAATGAACCACCCTAACCACCATACATACGAGACTAAGCTAACGTATGCACATTTTTCTTTTTATTTATGGAGGCTTTCATTTCTCTGTTCATTTATTTTGATGGACGTTTAATAAATTTATTATCTTGGTTATCGTATGGACTTGTTCCATTATACCATTCTCTAATAAATAATTGAGATAATGAACAGCTTAATGCAAAGAAAAGAGTACAACTCACTATTTTCAATAACTGCGGTTATCTTTAGGAATTATCTGAAGCTTGGTAATTTATTTCACAGTGTAATTATTATAAAACGGAGATTCGCTTTGAGAGTTACTTCGTTTTAAATTTTATATTCAACGATCTGTGAACATAAACTCAATTTTGATTTCTGACATTATTAAATTATCAAGAGTACTTGCACAAGTTAGTATTTTAATTCGAACATGTTCAAAAATGTGGATAAATAAAATGCTGAGCAAAAAATTAAGAATAACGTTTTTTGAAAATGGTAATGAGGGCTGGATCCTATTCGTAAATTTAATAGTTATGTAAGCAGATTTGAGAGTTGGTACTGAATAATTTATGACCTACTTCCTATAACAAGTTAGTTGTAAAACAGATAAATCTTTCGATATTTTTACAGTTTCCTCTTAACTGTTAAAAAAGGAAAACGTGACAAATGTTTTCTTTCAAAACATGGGAATTCAAAAAAAAAATAAAACAATACGTTATACAATGATGGAAACAACAAAATGTCATTCTCAACGGGTTTTTGAAAATATCTTTTATACATTTTCGATTATTATATTTTGGGGAAAAATAAAGAGTATGGTTTCGTGCGGAAATATATAAAGGTTGTTCATTTGCAATTGCTTTCCAGTTTATAGACACAATAAAAAAGGCCTCATGATATTTTTTCGAGCAGTATTTGATAAACTATTCGACAGAAAATGTATGAAATTTGATATTCAACTTTTACGACGTTTATAGTCTAAGCCGGTGGCTGGTTCATAAGTCGTATATGTGCAAGTTTTACAGTAATAACTGATAAAGACTTTATTGGTGAAATTGTTTAGTTTGGTCCTAATTTCAACGAACAATATTTTTGTTTAAATGACGCTGTTGCCAATTTTTTTTACATTTGTCATTCCATGAACAAAGACTGAGCGGAGTAATGTTAGCAGTATTTCCCCCAATATGTCCACAGTTCAACAACCTACGCACCATATGCGTACCTGAATTCGAGTATCTCCTTCAGAACCCGACCCAACGACACTGGAAGAGACTGGAGAGAGGGGACGCTCAGAGCTCAGACACTTCTATATACGTGTAAAAGTGTCAATAATTACGTTTTACTGTTATTTACGTAATTCTTTCTAGGAATTTTCTTCTATTGGAGTACAGAAATTAAAACAAAAAGCAAAAGTTCCTAAAACAATGTACCAATTGCTTAACCTCAAAGTTTCACATTCAAGAAAGCAATTTTTAATAATTTGCATTAATTATACATTACATTTTTGTAATTCTTATTTTATGCAAAATAAAAATTTTATTTTTGCAGATAAAACTATTTTGCAACGCAAGATATATCCTCTTACGTCGAGGATGTGTTCTCCTGTGGGGGCAGTTGTGAATTGGACATTGATTTTTACACACTTCTCCTCCCCCAAATGACATTCCTATCTCTCTCTAGAGTGCCGCAGATTAATTTCTGGACAACTGACCTAATTCATTGTTACAGCCAAGTCTTTTTTGTTTTCACTAATAAGTAGATATCAATTAAAAATTAATTTATTTTAACATTAAATATAGGTGCAGCACTCCATACTTTGCAGATTACAATGGTGAAAAATTATTCAACATATCTTTCTATGTCATTAGCCTTTACAATAATTATAACAAAGTAATCAATACGAAAAACCACCAAAAAATACTTCAAGAAATCTTCACCTAACAAACTACAGATCTAGGTAAAATTATATAACACATAACATCATCATATCATTAGTGAAAGACCGTTTTATTCACATCTTAAAATTTGTGCACAACAGTTTTAGACATCAGTTTTTAATATGAAATGCAGAATGTGCTTTATTATCATCTTTATATTGTAGCAGGTTTTCATAACGTGAAAAAAGGTCCTTTCGAGTAAAACTATTTCGGATTTTATTTATGAGTGGTTTGTACAACCGAAAAGCACTTCGCTCCTGCTGAAATTGAATAACATGGCAAGCAAAATGTTATACCGGGAAATTTATGGCTTACCCTCAGTCATTGGCGGCGTTTAAAATTCCAATACAAATTAAATTGAAACAAATAAAAATTCGAACGTGCAACTGCTGTGTTAAAATAGATCGAAAATTTGGATTGGATGTAAACGAAATTGTGTAGCATTGCGATGTCGATGAAAGATTGTTGATAAATAATGCGTGCGAAAAATTTCACTGGCAAACTGATCAATACGTCGGTGGAAGCCAGTCCTAAATTTTGTGAGGTCCATGTTCGAAAGTATTACTCTATGTAAATGTGTTTTATCTCCGCCCATGCAAAATCCAGCTCGTCCAAGGGGTCGCTGTTTAAATCAGGATTGTAATAACCTTGTCAGAGACACGTGTTTCAAAACAAGAGCTTAATTTGCTAGATGACACAATCTAAGCTAGTATATGTTTGTACAGCGGCTTTTTTACCTTTTATAATCAGGATTTTTGGGGATTTCCTTATTAATTTTAATCATAAAGTTAAGTGTGACATAATAATAAAACTTTAAACAAAGTCCCGTTGGAAATAACTTTAACTCAAGGGGAAAAGTTTAACCGTTGAGTGGATTACTGTGTGCGCTTGGAACGACTAAAACAAAATAAATTAATTTGCCAATTGGTAAAACGTTACAAGATTGGCTCAATTAGCATATAATTTCAAAAAACAAATTTTCTAACAACGGCTCACCAGTAGCGACGAAAACGAGTATCTGACAGTTAAGATTCTTTAGAATTTGTGAAGAACTTTACTTTTCTCTCGAACAAAGCCAAGTGTATTTAATCACTGAACCAGCTTTAAGTACCGAAAACTTTCTTTGTGCTGTTGCGTACTAGGAAGTTTCGGATTCCTAACAAAACCGATTTTCAAAGAGTTGTGTGTTAGGAATTCGCAATGTTACTCTTCGGGTTTCTAATTATTCCCAACAATCCACAACATATGCCACAATTTTACGAGAAATTAACGATTGTTCATCAATAATAAATTCAATTTGAAATCCTGAACATACACGATTTTCAGTATTTCTCAGCCTGTGTCTATGCTGTTAGGAGTTACAGACGCTGTATTTCTGGATCAGAAAACCGTTGCTACTACGAAGACAGGACAACTAGATTTGTTAAAACAAGTAACAAAAATGAATAATGAAATAAGATTAATTTCATGCAGGTACCTAAAAAAAATCAAATCATCTTCAACAAGTTTCTCAATTACAATTATGGTATATTCTTAAACAGAGGGCAACTTTGTTAATCATCTCGGTTGTACGCTTTTTTTCGTCTTGGTTGTTTTACTCTCTGATACATGTCGGCACATTTATCATTCGCTATTATATTCTGGGCAGAAATTATTTCTGTTTTTAATTTTTTCTCCTTGTTACTACATATTTTAATCTATTCTTTTTATTAGCACACGAGCAATAGCGATAACGTTTTGCGTACAGATTTTTTTTCAGATTCGTAGATTTAAGTTCCATAATGCGCAATGTAACTTCAGCGGTTGTGGGGAGTGCACCCCCCGCCCTTGTTACTTATTAAGATAACACGAACAAATTTGGTCAGTTCGTAACAAACATCGAATGGAAGCAAAAAAAAACTAAGATCCGTTGTTTAGCCCATGCGTTTTTAGCTTTCAAATTTCTAAAAGAAAAATCGAATTTTCTCGTAAATGGTTTAAGATATCGAAATGTGGCTTTCAGATACGCATTTCTTGTTACAATCCAAATGGGTCAAATGGAATGAACAATAGGCTCCCTAGAGGGTTGCAACTCCACCCTTATAATATACGTTATATATGTATAACATAATTAAAAATATTTAATTATACATATCTGAAGATTGTAATATGATAAACAAAATTTTATTCATTTTCACTTACATTTTGTTTAAAAGAATAAATAGAACTTGTGTTTAGAAAATAAATCTGGAATAAAAAATTTAAACAGACTTGAATAAAAGTCAGCTATAACGTTAAATGTACATCACTTTTTCTTTACAAACATTATGTAAATTATCTACGTCTGTTTCTTTTTTGATTGCAGTTATTTGCATATTAAAAAATAAACAAAAGTACGCAAATTTTATCTACGAACTCGTGATTTTAAATTGGTTTTAACATTTTTTGAATTGCTGAAACAACTTTGGTTGTTAAAATTGCTAAGAATATAGAAATTTAATAAGACTTGTTATCATTAACAAATATGATAGTATCTACAGTATAATTTAAAAAAAAGATAAATGACACTATTTAAAAGGAATTTACATATGGACTGCTTTATTGCATCAATAAAGCAATAAAGCATTGACAATTAACAGTAAAAGGACCGGAGCGTTGTAACTTTGATTTTTTAGACCGATTTTAATCAAAAGTTAATGAGAATGCGCTAATATTAGGTGCAGATTCTGTACCCACCTTAAAAAAATGCTCGTGCGCTAAAAATGGATAGGACGAAAGGCAATTTTCTAAAAATTTTTATTCACCGCAACAGACATTAAGACTTAATAACTGATCTTAATTCTCATATTTTACATCTAAATTTTTACTTGACAATATTTTATCTCCACCCGACGCCCGAACTTCAAACTGAATTTTAATAGTTATATCATTACGATTAGTTTTCAGATTATTCGAATATTTACCTGATTTATTCTATTATAACAATTAATGATATAATATAACTTCACTACATTATACTAAAAACGGAAAAAGAAAGAAAATGGGACGCAATTGTCGTCTCTCCTTGTCACCAAAACTTTGTTCAGTGTGAAGACATTTTTCAACTATGTGACATGAGCATTTGCTTTCAAATCCAGAATTTTGAAATCTAGGAACAATAGCTGACGCTATTTACTTAAAAATTTAAACACCACAGATTCTGATTTTAATATCTAAAGTAATGATATTGATATTAAAACAGCTGAAAAACCGTAAAATATCTTCCATGTACATGTTCAACAGAGTATCTGATTCGTTTCGACTAAATCAATATAAATTTAATTTTACAGACTATTTTGTAATAATACATTTTAAAATATTTCCAATACACCAAACATTCTATGAATTGTTTTCATTATTGCTATATCTGCATGTGCTTTCTAACAACTATTTAATATTACTTCGAAAATACTTTTGAAAAAATCAAGATTTTCCTAAAAAACTTAAAAGTCTCACCTATTATAAATAAAAATTTTAACATAATATTTCGTCAACTTACAACTCAGAAACTATGAGACTTTCACAATTGTGGTACAAAAAGTTCTCTTCAAGGAACTCATACTTAAAAATTAAAAGGTTGTGCATTATAGAAAATCGTTACATAGTTAGTGGTCAAGTGAATGTTACATATTTTGAAAGATATTTAGGAAGTTTACGCTACTAATTAAAAATTTGGGTAATTTTGGACTGTTCCATAATGTTAAAACCAAAGTTATAAATAATTTATTATTTTAATACCAGAAATTACAAGAAGTAAATAATTAATGACAATTCGTTCACTAATAATAGATGGAAGATTTGTAATGTAGGATCAGAGACAATTGAACAAATCATTTCATCTTGTTCTGTTTTAGCACAAACCGAATACAAAAATACATGATCAGTTTGCCAAAATTATTCATCATCAACTGGTTTTAAAATATAATTTAATACAAGATCATAAACCGTACTATNNGTTTTAACCGATACACATATCGTCCCCAACAGGCCTGATGTCATTTCATTTGATAGACAGAACCGACAGGTACATCTCTTAGATATTGATGTACTAACTCATACAACCTCTTACAAACCCACAACACAAAAATTGACAAATATTTGCAATTAAAAATTTATGGCATCTTGAAAACATTTCAGTTTTACCGTTAGTAATTTCAACTACCCAAATTTCTATTCGTAACATAAACACCTTAAATTTAAAAGAAAATTTAATAGTTGAAAATCAAAAGGCGATATTATTATGCTCATTTCATATGATCAGAAAATTTCGAAACATTGATCACCTTGAACACTGGCGCTGAACTAAGCCAAAATGACAATTATAGTGTGCCAAGACGCATCCTGTTGATTTCATAGTATGTATGCATCAGGATAGCCGACGTTAATTACATTGATAGCAATATTCGTAGGTTTAACAGAAAATAATTATCTTTTTAAATGTTATTTTGTTAATTTATAAATATACAATTGTTTCATTGACTGACACGTTCTGAGTCGTATAAAGCTCGAATTACTATATGAAATCAAGTTTTTAATTTTGCGTTCTGTTACAAGCTGATTATGAGAATAATAGTCAAATGGCCATAAACAAATTACCAACTTTTTTTAA
The DNA here is from genome assembly GCA_004193795.1 of Asbolus verrucosus. NCBI lineage: Eukaryota > Metazoa > Arthropoda > Insecta > Coleoptera > Tenebrionidae > Asbolus > Asbolus verrucosus. The sequence goes on along the minus strand of QDEB01097290.1, from coordinate 7,196 downwards.
GTTTTTAGAAACGAATGACTTTCCATGTGAAATTTATGAAAGGAAACAGCAATTCTCTAATACAAATCGATGGAACCAATATACCTACATTCATATTTTTAAAATAACTATTTACATATGCTGAAACATATAACTTCTTGTCTCTTTTTATATCACTAGCTAATTTTAAAATACTCTTAATGTTGAAACGATCGATCAAAATAAAACACTATTAAAAGAGTACTCACGAGAAGAATTAGTTGAATTAAAATATAAATGTCAGAATGACTCTCTAAGGTTCGGTTAGAATGCGAATGAAATCTCAGTGTTCGTTAATAAATAACTAAATTCTTCAAGGAATTTGACCAGCATCAAATCCGCAAATTTCCAGAAATTCAGTAAGAACATTATTAACAATGCAAAAACCTCGGTGAAGAGTCCTCTTACTATATTTATTTGTACTCAGTTTGGAATGTGACGAATCTTAAATGTTAAACCACAATTGTTGTTTTTTTCGATTACATTGTTACACTATAATTTTTATTTTTTAACAACAAATTGGTGCATAGAAACTTAGATATAAGTAGGCTGGATAGTATTTCGTAGGCACAACAATTTAAAGTTTTAACACATGAATTAGGTAAGGTAGGTCCAGTCGAGTCTGTGGGACCATTAAAGGGTGTTGTTTACGTAAGAGACGTAAACTGTCAGTATAACTTGTGGAAAAGGGTTCAAGACGCCTGCGACGAAATCCATGACACTCCTGAGGTATTTTGGTGGGTTTGACTACTTTACCGTGTAGACCAGAAGTTTGTGGTTAAACAGAATCGACTTTATTAGCGTGTGTGATGCGACATTGCCGTAAGATCGAATATTAAAATACGTTTAAAGCTAACAGTTATTTATCAGATTCCGACGGCATGAGTTTCAAAGAAGCAAAGAAGAAAATGGACAAATTGATAATTTGAATAAAGAGATTTCCGAGCTCTTTGTTGTATTTTACAGCTTTGAACTTTTCCTATTCCATCCTTATGAAGTATATACCTTCAAAAGTTCGCAAAAATAAACAGATAAGATGGTTCGGGGAAAACATGCCTAGAAGTGTAACTTAGTTTGAAAAGTCTGATACGAGTTGGCGCAATCGGTAATTTAAAAAATATATGTCTATATTTTTTGGGTGATTTTAAACCAATGGCATGCTCTATAGCACAAACTAGTGTCAATTAATTCTATTATTTTTTCTATTCACCCGCATAAAAAATATTGATTAAAAATGTGCCACTCGTTGAAAACAGGGATAAAAAGACGCAACTGTCTACAGTCGTAACTTTATAAGTTTTGCGAAAAAAGTTAAATATACGTTCTTTGTTATTTATAAAGCAAATAAGTTGAAGGTTTACAAGAACATGCTAATTTGTTTAAGGATTTATTCACACCTTTTTGAACCTGCAGGGATTACCCAAATAATCTCACTCCAGTTTTACATTGTTAGAGTTGGTTTAGTAAAATCCACTATTAAGTACTACCTCAGTCGTCGAGGGAATCGTAATTATGTCTATCTCACGTTTTGCGCTTCTACGACTACATACACCTTCATCATATTAATTTCTAACAATCAGTTTTAAACTGTTTTGGAATTTCCTCCGGTTGAAAGTGTATAATGAGATATGGAACTTCATTGTTATCCAATTCTATCGAAGAATATAGAAGAAAGTCAAAATATAATAAATAATAATTTTATCAAAAGTGATTCAAGTTGTTCTAAGATTATATCCATCAAAATTAGGCGAAAATATTGTTTTAAAGAAACTTTTTTCATAAAAAAGCGTATACTTAAAAGTAAAGTTAAAAAACTTTAACATACTCTTGATAATAAGCTTCGATCAACTTTGTTTATATTTTATGCTTCTTTGAAATAAGAGGATTGTGCGGAAACCTTTCAGTTTCAATTAATAATTAAATTAATTCTTATATGGATAGAATAACGTATTTGAAGTCATTAGTATCGTATAGCTTAAATTGCAATAATCAGTTTAAAAGCCTGCAAAATTTTACATCACGAATATATTAAATGAATTAAATTGTTGAATTTCCATTTTGATTTCCTTTATATTTCTTATTAAAACAAGAGAAATTATTTTTATTTTAAAATTTTAAATTGATTATTGCAATTCAAGCTATATGAGACTAGTGGCTGCAAATACATTATTTTATCCATATAAAAATTAATCTAATTAAAGAAAGTGAAAAGAAATATACTTCTAACACTGTCCATAGTTGTTGTTACCAAGTACTTAAATCCAGCAACCAGTTTTTACTTTTAAAAAACAACAGTTTTCTTTCTCAAGAATGTTAAAGTATGCATATGATTTTATGGTCAAAGTCATATTTCAACTTACTGCGAAGCTGGTTTACATTCTTTTTGAGATCCAACTTATTCGAGGTATTATGCCCCAAACAATTTTTCTATCTTTTATTCATACTCAAGACACCACAGTGCAAAACACTCGATTTGCACTTCGTAATTTATCTCGACAATTGAGATATGCTTGTTTAAATTTCAGTCATATTAATGAACTCGATGAAACGAATGTCCATTTAGGCGGTCTGAAAATCAAAACAACTTTGAAGTCTGAACAGTGTTTAAGTAGTATAGTTTCAATTAGATGTGAAGCTCTCTTTATATGAAAAAAAATGTAATAAAATGACTCTGCTATGACAAGTAGGTCGAAGAATTAGAAGACATATTTTTATCTAAAGATCTTTTTGCATTTCTTATACAAAAATAATGTAGAAAGGTCTTTACACTTTTACTACTAACATTTTGAAACAGTTATTAAATGTTAAACATTAAACACACCACAGACTAAGCGATAAGTTTATATGAAATATAAAAGTTTACGAGACGGACATTTAACGCGTAGTTAAACTGCTGCCCTCTACCGAAATACACTTTCAGAGAAGTCCTAAACGTATTTTAACACCATCTGAGATGATTTTTTAATAATAATTAAAACAAAACTTTTGAAGTCAAGTGTATTGTTTCCCTTATTATGAATATTTGAAGTGTGAATAGAGGACCCAACCACCGTTATTAGAAGATTTACGAAACGGCATTAACGAGGAATGCAGACTGTCGACGAGGGATATATTATCCATGTTCGAGACTCGAGAGGAATTGGAAAATAGCTTGTATTATTGAAGGAACTTTGGAAAAGCACCCTTCTAACCGATGTTAAAGTAAAATACAGTCATTAACTGCATGTTGGAAAATAGTTTTTTTTTTTCATATAAAACCAATATATTGTCTTTAAGCTGTTTTCCGTAAAATTACGGTTAATGTTTCGAGCTGTTTAAAAACCGTTTTACGATCCAATAAAAGTTAAATTCTTGTCCTTTTTGTCTTTACCTTGCAACTCCTTGAGCATTCAGTTTATTTCATACCGAGAAGCACTTCGCAAACTTGTTAATTTGTCTTGTCAAAAGTGTTTCATCTTTGTCATTAAAATTACGGCACTATACACCAATTGCAAATGTATACACACGATTATTTAGAGACTCTAGAAATTAAAACTGAATTTCTTAAAAACGAAAGACACTCTTTATTTTTATAACTACTTGTGATATATTTATTCCTAGTGATAACTAGTTTCACTATTCATAATAGTTCTGTTAAATTTTATAGTTTTGATTGCAGGTATGTAGAATTTGCGTCATAAAAGTCAACCTTAAGAAAATTTCTAAAGAATGGGGCCATCAACTAATTTTATGTCCTAGTGTTTTCCTAATGGAGATGATAATGTCAATATAAAACGGATGCTCTCGGATGTGTTTAGCTCTGCTGCCATCTGGCGAATAACATTCAATGAAAACAGCCCATTATTCTGATAAATTAATCTTGGGCAACTTTATTGAATGAGTCTGGTGCATTATATCTAGAGCTAAAATTAAGAAAAGGAACTTTATTTCAGAGAATTTTACTTAGCTTTTAAAGATGAACATATTTTAGAATAGAATGTAATAAATTAGAACTTACAATAACATGATAAATAATTAAATATTTGCCCCATAAAATACCAAAATTGTTATCATTTTCGATTAAACCAATAATATCTTTACATTCCAATTCTAATTTCTATTAAAATCTTTTAAAAGCTGGCCAAAATTCATTTTTTACAAATGTATTAATTTATTTTTTAATTCAACCTGCTGCGATTTTCTTAAAACAATTAAAATTTCGTAGTCATCTTCTTTTTATTTCTCTTCTCTTGTAGAAGTTCTTATTAACAAACAAGATACTTATATGAATTTTTTAAGGAAGGATGTATAATATTCCGTTTAGCAACGTGACATCACGTGTTCTAGATAAATCCCGCTTATCTCATTCATAATCTCGAGATATAATCATGCGATTTTCCCTTAAGTGCGCATATAATTATACCAAGTTCAACAGATCCGAACTTATATTTTTCCTATTTTAAATATACAACTGAGAAAATACATACTTAATTTAATGATGAATGAATAATTGTAAAGCTCATAATCTAGTAAAATTAAGACAGAAAATTCTGAGTCTGGGTGTATATTAAACAAATAAATACACAAATAAGCCAATGAGATTTAAAAATGCACCTTCACTTGTCAGGAGCGAATTATCAATTTAATAATAAAAACAAACTTCAGTATTTGCTTCGTTTAAGTGATTTCGAATCTAATCATGTTTTGACGAAAGTATATCATAGTCCACATATGACTCTAACTCGTCTATAGAGCAAACCATTTTTATTTTCCAGTTTAAAAGAGTGGTCGCAGGAGTTTGAGATTTGAATTCTACATAATTCTTTTTTAACGTATGTTGTAAGAAAAACTGAAATTCGATATACATACTACCTGAAGCCACCCGACATACTTTCCGCTGAAATTTTTCCTTCTGTTTGTATGCACAAACATTGTATGAACTAGACATATATGTTTTATTAAAATTTGTTTCCTTCAGTTTTGCTTCCTGGCATATTTTGCATTCTCAAAATTAGATATTCCGTAAGCGAAACGCGTAAAATTATTGATAATGGGAAATTGCAGTGGTCCTCTGAGAAATCACTGATACGATGTCGGTGTCTATGGAACATGTAAGAGTTACTTTGGTAGTTCTTGCTAGTTTACAGTTCTGTCTTATCAGGAGACTTACAGCGTGTTCTTTGATGTTTGCAAATGTTTAATGACCTAGGTTATTAGTATGCGCAGATGAATTAATAATAAGCCAGTCCTGAAAAGGTCTCATTTGAAAGATACCGTTTCTTAAATTAAATGCGCTCCTTAAATTAGTTGCTGTTGCAATTTGTTTGATTCTCCTGGTCTTTGAAAAGATTAAATTATAGAGTCGCTTTTGGACATGTCCTTATTATGGATCTAAACAATTACTCTGGCGCCTTAATTGACACTTAAAAGGTAATTGCGCACGCCAGCATGGAAGCGCTATTGATCATACTAAACCCTAAAACAGGAAGTAAAGGTGATTAAAAAGCAGCTTTTTGAACATTTCTCGTTCGCTATCTGGGGTGATTTGGCTCCGGAGGATCTCTGATAAAGCAATACATTTAGGTTGATGGGATATCAAGTGCTTCCTTTATCCATTTTGTTTGAGCCAGTGCGCCATATCGATAGTTTCGCTTGATGTGATGATTCAGATTCAAACGTGACAATCAATCTTCAAGAGTAATGTAAATTTCGTAATAAAGACATACGGTAGGGTTAAACAAGAGAGCGTAACTGAATCTTAGGCGTTCAGACGAAGTTTTCAACGTTTCTAACGAGGCAGTTCCTACTTTATGGTCTGCCCGGTCGGGCTAAGAACTGCCCCTTTTAAGCGATTGCCGTCGGACGCTGATGGCCACACTAACAAGGGAATGTTGGCCCTTTTAGCAAACACAATGCCAACCCTCGTTTATACAGGCCTCAATAAGAATTATCAGAGCCCACCAAGAACTTTCAACAAAGAACGCTCCGCGGTCATTACCGAATGATGAAGCATAGCTTCCATTTCTCTCTTTACGTGGGCATTTACCTAATAACAAACTGCTTCGTCATAATAATATATGATCAAAGAAATTTCTGATAAGACAACTTTTCCGAAGTTAAACTTCGTACCTTATGCCACAATTTCTTCAATTTGTATGGTTATCCACTTCTTCTTGTACTCGAGAAAGTCCAATAATTACTAAATTCAAGAGACGATTGCAACTTCCCTCTGTTTCAAACACAGTCTAATGTCTATAGACGAAAGAGGTATCCTGCTTTAAATGAACTTAAAAAGGCAACTTTAAAACTAAAACAGTTTGCATAAAACTCTGTGAGGTGGGAAAGTTAAAACTACTAAGTACTTATACTCCACTTACAGTGATCTCGGTAGCACTGTTTTATCTAATTTATTTCTAGAATTTAAAGTTTTTTCCAGACTTAAATTTTTCGATAAAACGTGTTTTCATTCTAAAGTATCAGAAATGTTAAATCTGATTTTGATGTAAATTACAATATGGCCTAAAATAATTTTACTCTTGTCATTTTATCACAATAATTTGAAAACAACGAATATACATTTCCACTTAAACTTAAACTGAATATGACGTGAAGTGCTTACAGTAGGCACTGAAATTGAAAAAGTTCAAATTACAACCGCAAAGTTATCTCTGTAAACAGATACTTTTTACAACAAGCAAATACAAATGCTTACAAAGGAAAATAGTCCAAGAACACGACTTAACTTGCAAATTATTAAAACATCTGATTGAACAAAACCCCAACTTAAATTTGACTTTAATACTTTCTATGACATTTTTAAATGAAGTTTTTCTTAAATGTCACACCATAAAACTTTCTTTCAGACAAATCAATGCCTTAAAATATCTAAGTCGTCTCTGTGACCTGATAATCACATCTGCGCTAATATTAAGGATACAAAATTTCTTATTACTCTACAGTTTTATCTGAATATGAAACTATAATGATGGATAAAAAGTTTTAAATTTCCGGTTGATCTAATAGTTATTTAATCAACTAGTTTGTTAATGAAGGCGATTAATAATCGAAACTGTTTAAAGCACGAACGAGCGATAGCGAGTGAGTGCCTTTAATTGTTGAGATTATTAATCGCCCATTAACATACGAGTTGATTATAATATTTTTTCGTTGTCCGCCCGCATAACTGTTAATCTAAAAAC
>QDEB01097273.1:0-11881 GCA_004193795.1 Asbolus verrucosus | reverse complement strand
CACAGCCTCAAATGGCACTAAATGCAATTTTTGAAATGACATTTCGGCACTTTTGTGTCATCTTCAATGCTAAAATTGTAACTATATGGAAAAATTTGTTGCCAAATAATATAAAAGTTTACCTAGTCTACAGTAAAACACATAAACCGTAGAAAAACATTACGATTTAGGTCCGCAACCGAAAATCTAAAGGTTTTGACTAAAGGAGAAAAAGAATAGATGACGTTAAAGGAGAATAAATATTTATTCTGTTCCTTCTGATTTCTGTAATGTATTTAATTCTAATTGAAGAAAGTCAAACTTAATTCTAATTACGAAAAAATTTAGTTACCTTTCCATATTCAACTGAAATAAGAAATGCATTCCTTTGAAAATGCTATTGTAAAACAACAAACTCCCATGAAAGTAATAATGGAAAATAAACAAGAGTGGTTATGAAGTTGATCCTCTGGAGCAAAAATTATAAAAACATAACACAAACACAAAGACTCTTCACGACCTTTATGGAAATAAACTGCGCTCTCAGGCAATGTTGGAACACCTTATATGATGGAATTCTGAAAATCTCACGACTCTTACCATGATTTTATTTAATTTTAATTTTGAAAAATCAATATTAATTCTGTTTGGACGGAAATGTTATTTGACGCCACAATTTACATACATTTTAACACTTTTAATCCCCGCTTCCCACATCCCACCAAAACGAGGAATGGATGTTAAAAAGCCATCCAATCCGTCCTTTTGAAAGCGACATTTTAAAAACAAAAGAGAAAGTTACTTGTTAACATCCATTCAAAGGATACTGAAAAATAAACAAGATATGCATATAGAGCAGTGAAGTTAATCCTCTGGAACCGATGCTATTAAAACAAAACATCGAAAATAGACTCTTCTCGACCTTTGTGGATTTATAACTGCACCTTTAACCAATGTTAGAAAGCGTTTACACATTTTAATTCCCGCTTCCCATGTTCCACCGAAGTGAGGAATGGACGTAAATTAACAAGACATTAAATCAGTTCTTCTCAAAAGACCATTTTAAAATAAATGGGAAAACACCTCGAAAACGCATGAAAAAGGATTCTTTACGACCTTTATGGCTTTAATAAATCACATCCCCCAGCAGAGTTTGAACGCGTAACCCTTGGAAAAGATTTCTGAAGTTGAAATTAATATAAATAAAAACTAATTGAATGTTAAAATAACTGATCGATTCAGGTAAATTACTAGTTAAAACATTATACAAATTACACAAATGGGTGGGTATGGATTAAATCCATGTGTTTGCATAACAGATAAAATTTTGCATATTAGTTTAATTACCGACTTATCTTTCAAATGAAATATTAATAACTACATTCCTTGTTTTTATCGTGGTAACCCTAATAATTTAGACACTTTAAAATTGAATTTACAAAAAATCTACTGACCACGATCTGCTTTCAGTAGAACGTTTCACCTTTACTTCGGCCACCACTCAATCACCGACTTGAGCGCCTTAGCAACAAATCAAATGCAAAATGAATTTGTTGTGCATAAGTCATGCAAACTGAAATGTAAAATAATGAAATAAAAGTGAAAATACATTCAGTATCGAACAAACCGAATGAGGACGAGGTTCTTGAGAGTACGAATGTATTTTCAGTAATAATACTGAAAAAAAATTCATGCAAAAATAAAAAATGTACAATTTCAGCAGACTTTCACCGTTTCGACACCACACGAAAATCTGCCAAAACCGCCAATAATAGCATGCTAAATATCTAAAAAACAAGCTTAATGACTGTTATTTTCAATTTTTAAAAGCGGGGATTTTATTTCAATAAGGTAGATGTTAGCACGTCAGTACGACTTTGTGGCTGCTTCGTTACAGATTGTTTCGTCGCAAAAACAATCTGTACCCGTTCCGGTTGCTTATAAAAAGGAATTGAAAATATCTACATGCCCTATTCTGTACACTATAAAACATGCAAAAATAAAAAATCATTAGACCGAGTGTTATGGTATATTGCTTTGACTCTTTGTTTAAAAATTTTGAATTTTGCCATGAAAAACGGCGTAAAAACCAATATACCCTAGCACCATGCACAAGTAAGAACTATCTTCTATGGAAATTACTTAGTCTAGATTAGTCACATATTATTAATAAGGTAATTCAAACATTTTAAATACAAAATCCCGTAGACCTGTGGCAAAGTACACTCTACCTATCAAATTTTATAAAATGCATCGATAATAATTCGATAGGTAAAGGCTGTTTTCGATATATTAGCGACGTAGAGGTGCTGCAGCGGTTTTAGCCAACATTGTAGCAAACACCGGGTGAATCCAGTAAGTACCACCCTACACCCACACACAGCAAAAAATATGTAACACTACAATCAGTCCTTTTTCGATCAACAATACCTGTACGCTTTATTTTTGTGTCTTACACACAAGTCATGTCGATTTTATTTTAGTCTCAGCTTCTTAAAATAATTCGCCCATAAGTTTTAACTTTTCAATCACGCTCCCTTAGATACTAAACGACTAAATAATGAAAAATGTTTTTATTCTAGTGTTCAAACTTCGAAATTTTTCCACGTAAAGGCCATATCTGGAACCCAATTGAAAACATAGTTAAAATTGGTAGCAGATTTTTGAATATAGGTTCATGATTACTATTAAACAACATTTTTTTCGGTCATTGTGTAACGAAATAATCGAAAAACTGTTTCCTTTTTTAAATCATAAAATTATTATCTATCGCAACTTGCTGAAATCAAATTACATCGAACTATAACGACGTTGGCAAAAAAATTAAAACAGAAGATACTTGATGTTTTACAAATTCACAGGAAACGCCCTTACCTACACATTATAAAGAATTTTAGTAGGAAATGGTTGGAATAAAGAATAATGTGGCTTGTAAACTTAGATGGCTCTGTACTTGCCTATGGCCTTGGCTGGAACGGGATTATTGCGCAAACCCTCGCTGTACTTTATTGCCAATGCTCTCACATCGTCCTTTATTCTGCTAAAAGTACTAAAACTTTGCTTACGTCATCCCCCACAAAAGTTTCCCTTAAAATGTGTTTTCTTTTAACCCCACGAGAGCTTTAACTTGAAATTCGCGACGCACAGCGGCTTATTGTGATAGAACTTGGTTTTTTCCTCATTAAACTATCGTTAAGATGAAAGTAAGAACAAGTTTAAATAAAGCAATGCCTGGACATTATCTACTGATTCAAACATTTGGATGACAAAGAAATAACTAACTTCAAGACATCAAACGGTTACGTAATTAATCCAAAGAAAAATCAAAATTTTGGAACCCGGTTTATAAATCACCTTCATATGACAGCTAATTTGCCAGAAATAAAATTCTAAATTTGACGAACATAAAATTGCAACTTGTTTGTTAATTAAAATGCGTTTTTTGCAAAAAATTGAGATTCTCATTCTATTTTCATTAAAAAGTAATCTTAAACGACCGGTTTTGATGCCGACTGTAATTTCTTGACATCTAACTAAAATAAATATTCACCTTTTGATTGTATTTCCATTTGTTTTGTCTTAGTTGCCGTTAAGTTCTCAATAACATCATTTTTTNNAATTTCAAAAACACAAATTTCGGAAATGATGGATCGATTACTTTAAAACGCACTGCTCAAGGAAATACAAACGCGCATATTGCAACAAGGTTAACTGATTATATGGGGGAAAATCTGAATACTGATTAACACTTAAATTCTTATACATTAATGAGCTTTCTAAGTTAAACGAAACGTTAAATAACAATACTGGCATGTATTTACATTATATAGTTTGCAATAACTGCGATTTACTTTAACCTATTTTTTACTCCGGTCCCCCTTAATACAAATTTTATTTTCCGTATTATGAAGCGCATTGCCGCATTATGTTTAGTACTGTGACTAACACTCGAGACATCGACAGGAAGCAACAAACGTTTCGGATTTAATGAACATTATTACGTTTTTCGGATGCAAATTTTATAAGAACTTAAATGTCGTTAAGCGAAAAAATAGCCTTGACGTCATATTATAATGATTNNAAAAAAAAAAAAACGCCTTTAAACTTTTCCCAAGTCTGACACAAGTACACTGAAAAAACAACATTCAAAAATGATTCAATGATTTAAACGCAACAAATATGTTTTAGTAATAATTTTTTTATCGGAACGTACTCGTATCGTTTCCACCTGTATGTATTTTGTATCGATTTTCCCTCCATTTACGTTGCATGTTGATAATTATGTATTGGAGAATTTTTTTCCGCCATTACTACTTTTCTCGATATGAAAATAATTGCATCCACTTGCCACCCCCTGGGGTGCGAATTTTTTGACTTTATTACTGCAGTCGAAGACCGAAAATAAAAATAATAAATGAACTCGTGATATCGCCTCGTTCTCGTGTATATTCAACACCTGAATCTCTTTCGCATACCTTGCTTGCTGGAAGTTTAAAGCGAAAGAATGTTGATTAACAATCGTCAATAAATCGGAGTTATTGCAACAAATCACGAATAAACTCGAACTTTCGTCAACTTTCATAACCACGAGCCATGTGGCGATCCGGAATTAATTTCGGCCGAGACGATCGTAAATCCGAAGCCAAATAAATACCACCGAAATAGAAGCATCGAGCACAAAAATCCTGTGCGTTACGGCGTACGAAAAAAACCCGATTCGAAGGCCCACATTTGCATTCTTATCTTTGAGTTATCCCCAGAAACATGACGATGGCCACACGCAATAACTCGACCGGCATTTGCATTTTAATGACCGTTCGGTAACTGGGACTTCGGTGTTTTTTCCTTCGTCATTCGGAAGAAGGTCGCGCGTCAACTGCCCCAATTTTTCCCGTTGGGTTCTTATGGGCGATTTTATCTCCAAGTCGTGCGAACGATTTTGGGTTTTGTGACCGATTGCAAGTTACATATTTTTCGGACTTCATCATGCAGTGAATAGACCACAAATGTCTAATGTTGGACCACTGAGAATTTTTACATCTTCAGCTACAGTAATTGTTACAACACTGCATTATCCATCGTATTCGCTTCGATTAGTACAAGAACTAAAAAAATATAAATAAGCAGGGCGGTATCATTCTCTGGAGTAAAAATGCAGTGTTGTATGCAATCCCAACCAAAAATCTAGTGAAGGTAAAATCGTTGAGCGGGTATAACCAACAAGCATCAGCCACTGTTTAAAACACATGAAAATAAATATGTACTGTATTCGTTGCAGTCCGAGATCCAGAGCTGGGCAAGGGTCCTCCTCAACAGTTGATATTAAACCAGGCGCTGGAAGTAACACATTGTCATCATATAATCGCCCTAAATCACACTCATTATTAAAATCCCTAACATATAGGTACTGCAGTATTTTGCAATGTAGGACAAGGCTATTAAAAAGGCATGGGAACAGAATGAGCAAGAACATGTAAGTTACCTGATTCAGACAAAGATAACCTAACTGTTAGTATTGATTGGAACATCCTGCATAGAATTATGCAATTTTAATGTTGATTCGCCCAAATCTGCCCCCGCGATTCAGTTAAATCGCTCAACTAACAAAAAACTACATTCCAATCGGCGCACAGGGCGTTCGAGGTAATTTCATGGGGCTGTATGCACGGCCGTAATCTACCATCCTCCACAACAGACCACTCAACTTACCTTTCTTGTCGCTCATTTTCTCTCGGCTCTTCTACAAATGACAATATTTACTAAATATGTTACAATAACGTTTTCTACACTAATTATATTTATGGAACACAACACTTCGCCACTGAAATCACAGAACAAACGTCAAATTCTGCGCTTGCGCAATGCCGGCAACCTTGCCACCCAAAACTTCGCACACGTTCGCACCCAAATGGGGACGCCTTCCTACCAGCGACACCCCCAATGGTCGCCCGCCCGCCGGTCCTGCATTCGCAACGATTAACCCCCCCGCTTTGACCGCAATTGCGAAATTTCACCTGCCCTTAATCATCGTCAATGTTTGTTGATTGTCGACCCTGTTTGTTGACATTTGACAGCTGATTTTTGACAGCACTTAACCATCATTAATTCGTCGAAAATGTCAGTGACTGTGCCCACGGGGCTCGTGTCTCACACGCGCAAAGTACAAAGTTTGTACAAAAGAGCCCTGAGATGTCTGGAATCTTGGTACGACCGAAGGTACAACGCGATCGCGCGAATTGTAGGTTATCTTACATAACTCCTTTGCAGAGAAGTCTACAGATATTACGCGGTGCTGATGAGGCAACGCTTCGAAGAAAACAAAAATGTGAAGGATATGAGAATCGCCAAGGAATTGATTAATCAAGGCGAGGAGGAATTATTCAACAAACAGCACTGGCACCCGAGGAAATGTAAGGAATGTTATCGATTAGTTTTCAAACTGATTGTGGAATTTTCAGTTCCTGATTCACCCGGCGGTGTTGCTTACGCGCGTGAAGTAACCCCTCCTGATTGGCTCGCCGACTACTGGCACCCGTTAGAGAAAGCGCAATATCCCGAGTATTTCGCCAGGCGAGAAGTGCGCAAGAGAGAATGTGTTAAATTGTGGGAGAAGAAGTTTGGGAAAGCTGACATAAATTCACACTAAACACGAGTCGGTAATTGTGTAGACATTTATTGAATTGCATTGTAATAAATAAGATACTAGAATGTTTCAATCCTAGCACCTTCAATAAATAAACTTTCGAGTTTGTAACAACGAATTTAATAGAATGAAAACACACAAAAGCTCAGATTTTTACAGCTGAAAAAATGTGAAAAGATTACAAAGAAAGTTATCCATCTCCACAACGATCATTGCTGTGCTTGTTAGTGACTATTTAGCAAAAATAATCTACTTNNATTTTAAATATGGCCCCATATTTAAAATCACAGAATAAGTGTACACTACAAACTTATAAGTAGCTCTCTTTGTACTATTTGAAGTTTTTCGTGGCAACATTTAATACTGAAAGTCAAGAATTTGAAAAGAAAGTGAATAAACAGTGAAAAGTCCAAACCACTAGTGCCTACTTAACGAAATAAAAAATATTTTTCCCAACAAATCCAATAAGGCACTTTTGTCATTGTTGTGATGGTGATGTTTGAGAAAATGTGTAATGAGGTGATGGTTTCAGTGAATATTGGCCGTTGTCTTATTGTAGGCCTCTGATTTCGGATGACAATTATTTTAGTGTGACTCACAGGCGTCGACACAATTCGAACATTTCGCACCTTTTGAAGTCGACGCCTGCGTTACAATCACGCAAGTGCAACGCAAACAAACAAGTGCAATGATTATGTTCTCCAATTGTACTAGAAATAAATTAAAACAGTTCCTAAACAAACAAATCACAGATAATAAAAAAATGAAGTCGAAATTACCCATAAAGCTTCTCTAGGATGGTGGTGGGGGCGTCGGCTTGATACCTGGAAATCTGTCTCAACAACGCGAACTTTTTCATGCGCCCCTTTGACGATTCCATGTCGTATAAGGTGCACAAATTCAAGAGCAGCGACTCGTGCAACGCGTGCACGGGATTTGTTTCGATGGCTGTCTCTAAAACTTTGATGGCTTCCTTCAGGTGGCCCCCATACAAAAGACAGACCCCCATGTTGTTCAGTATCTGCAATCAAACGCTGTCAAATTGGAATCCCATAACCTAACTGTCAAAAATGTAAGGTTATGTTCGTTTTGACAATTTACCATGATGTTGGTCGGTTCTAAAAGACTGGCCTGTTGGAAACTGATGTAAGCTTCGTCGAAGGAATTTTGTGCCACAGCGAGGAGGCCTCGATCCACATATTCCCTCAGATCCATCGCGTTCCCTTTGAGCGCTCGGGCCTCGTCGAAACAAGACTCGGCTCCAGCTATGTCCCCCACTTGCAACCTCAATCTGCCCAAGGCGGAGTATAGCATATGACGTGGCGAACCATCCCTTAAACGTGCAATTTAATATGGAAATGTTTCGTTTTCGTTATAAATACCGATGACACAACTCCTCCATTATGACCATCGCTAATTCGTAATCTTTTAAAGCAAGAGCACAGTTGACTATCGAATGCATGACGCGTGTTTCTCTTCCAACCCATAGTCTCACAGAATCTGCCCTATCTGATTCGCTGATTTCCATGGGGCTTCCGTCCTCACATAAGCCTTGTTTCAAATTGTCCAACATCTGAAACGAAGATTTTAATACAATTATGTGAATATTCCGTGCAGAAACGTACCTGTTTTATGGTAGATTTCATCTTGTACAATTTGGTTAACGAGTCCTTAGGCTTGCCACAGTGCATTGGTAATTCGCTTAACAATAACCGGAAGGAGAAGGACGCTATCGATCCAGGGCGACCCCCGTACATTTCAGGATAAAACTAAAACTTGCCACTCTAAGAAGCGCGATTAAAAATGATGCAATTCTCACTTGATAAAAAACGTCGGGTTTGTCGAGCTGTCCAAAAGGAGCAGCCTCAGATTGAGCAACTGCGAAGGCTTTGGTTTTAACTAAAAGAGCAATTCGTGTGAACCACAACTGCAACGAATGAGGCGAATGTTTGCTAGGATGGCCTGCGCGACCTCTACCCTGCCCGTAAATGGTGAGAAGTCTCGCGGTCAAATTGATCGCAGCTCTGCACATGGCAATGACAGATTTTTCTCTCTCGATATCCGATCAATTACCTGTAAGATCCCGCCTGAACCAGCTCCCTCAGTCCTCTCTCGTCTTGCGTCACGTCGCTTTCGGTCAGAATGCTTCGCTGCGCCGCCTCCGCTTCGCCTAAACAGAGCGTGACGGCTTCCACAATGTTGTCACCCTGAAAAATGCGAACGTGAGATGGTTCTGGGGTTTGTGATCGAGGCTTTTACCAAGTCTTCTTCTAGTAGGACACCCGGCATGGTTAGCAACTCTCTTTCCGGGAAATACGTCCCTGGAGTGGCAGTGGAGCACGCTATCAAACACTGGCGGGTTTTTTCACTGGGTATCCAGGCGTCTCGTCTGCGGTCTGCTTCAGAGCCTAGAGCTACTCGAGGGCAATATCCGTCCTGGAAAGAGGAATAAATACACGGCTTCATGATTGATAAGCACGTACGTCATTGTTTGATGTGATTTCCAAGTCTGAAATCAAGCCTCTGGTGCCCACATTGTGGTTGTTCCCAATCAAATCGAAGAACGATGTCGTCCGGTCTTTGGGCTGCGGCGGCGTTTCGGCGAATATTCTACACACTTCGGGTTCGTTTCTGTTAGCACTTGGAGGATTGTCATCTAGTTTTAAGTTGTTTATTTTAGTGGAAGCGTCACCGACTTCTTGCGACAAATCTATTGTCTTCTCTTTGTCGTCGTTCATGTCGTTAGATCCGAAATATTGGCTTAAAGACGGCGTTGGGTTCTCCGACATTTCATTAAATATTTACAAAATAGTACGTTCGATTTTTTACGCGGGCTATTTATAAATACAAACGTTTTCACCAGCGTTTTGTTGACACTGACGTTTTGACACAGCTGACTGACACGCAGTGTCACCAAACGACTGACCTAAAATTTTGGTGAAAAGTGAAAATACCCAAGGCTGTCATCCAAGGTTATGTAAACAGCCATAAATACTTAAAAAGGTTGGACCTTCCGACTCCCACCAATCACAGAGCAGACGTTGCGTCATCCAAAGCGCCGGTTTTAAAAGGAATTTCATATTCTTGTAACATTACGTCATTCTGATGATACAATTAATAATCTTTATTGAGGTCAGCGTTCATCGATTTATACATAATCTCCAGCATTATTTAATTGCACTTTTATAGGATTTCCCTCCAGTAGATAATTAATACGAAATACATTAATCTCATATAAACCTTGTTTCAATACTATAAAATCTGTTTACAGCGTAAAAATGACTCACATGGCTAAAATCACTGAAACGAAATATTTTAACTTCTACAAACACGCTTCTACTGTGAAGGTTTTGAATAAAAAAAGTAAAATGTCAAAAATAATACATATATTTAAAAAAATAATAATTAGTAAAATGGTACAATTACATAGTAACAAATAATTCAGCACTTATCACTTAGATAATTCATTCACACACTAAGTACTTTTGTAAGATTCTTCGCTGCAAATGCTGTAAAAATCCCCATCGCCCCTCGACTGTGTCGAATTGACACTATAGAACGACTTTACGCTGTTTAGGCTGTACGTGCTGGAATAGCTCGACTGTGTCTCTGTCCGTGGTCTCACAGTGGTGGAAGAACCATTATTATCATTTTTTTGGCTGGTTGTAAAACTTGTGCTTATGACACTGATTGGAGAGTTTTGAGATTCATTTGTGACACCTAAATTAAATAATAACATATTATGTCGCTATTTGCAATCGATTTTTATTTCAGATATAAAATAGTAGAAATGTTACAAACCAGAACTGGAATTAATCATCTCCTCGGAGTCACTTTTGCGATTCCGCATGCAGCAGCAGATATCCCAAAACATGGTGAAAAGCCCCAGGTGAGACTCTCGGTCACAACTTTGAACTGTTCACTATTTTCAAAGTTTCTACTTTTAACCTATGATCCTGTGATATTTAAATGATTAAAGTTTAAAAGTGTAAACTCTGATAAGCAGGTGATAAAATGTTTTGATGGTTCACCTGTTGATATCAAATAGTTGATAGTGGTGTAATAGTCGAAACGTAGAGATTTTTTAAATCACGGCCACATCATTTGTCGGCACTCACACAATCTAGAGAATCCTGTTGTTCACTAATATTTGTTTTTCCGTGTTTTGACCACAAAAAGAAAGTGATTTATTTCTTTACGATGCAGATGATAACCCATAATGAACTTGTAACAATTCCTCATAGAACTATGGTTTGTCTATCACAAGTTTTTTTAATAATACGTGTTTTAGTGTTATTTTCGTCTTAACTGATTAACTTCAGTTTATGGTAGAATTGCTTTTTATCTTCCTGTTTAATTGAAAAAATACGAACTCTAATCATAACGTTATCATCTTGTTATCGACCTCAATAACTGATAAAAAATATTGTGGCGAGCGGCGCTTTTAAAAATTGTGGAATATTTTTCTGAAAACACAATCACATTTATGACGGAGTTATCGAATTGCAACCTAAATTTGAGTAGAAATGATTTATTAGGAAATAATCATATCCGGTTTCAAAGTTCATTTTCCTAATACAGGGTTATTATAAATGTTACAATTCTGGTATATCTATACTACTATCAAAGGTAAATTGAAGTGGTTACTTGACCTAATATTTAAAAATGACAAATTTACATTTAGTACAAATCCAGAAATCTAGAGGCGGCAAATCTATACGTATATAATAAATCACAGCCAACTTCGATGTAAGAAACATTTACAATATCCTGTATAATACAGACTAAGAAATAGTAATACCTAATGGTGCTATTTCTTAACTGCTGAACATTCAAGCTTAATCATTTTATTGATATTACATCGTCATAATCACCTAGTAATAAAAATTGATGGTGATTTCTATACATTATCCTTGGATATTATCTTCCATTGTGAAAATGTAGTTCTGTAATTTATCCCCAACAAGTCCTTAATTGTCCGTTAATATGTTAAAAATAGCAATTTGAACTACATTTGTTTTTTATATTGCCTAAAATGAGTTTTAACTTAGTGGTGTACGTTCGGAACGGATCAAAATTTAAATCCGGATAGACCCGGATCAAATCCGGATCTTGTGATTTCAAAAATCCGGATCTAATCCGAATCCAATCCAGATTTAATTCTAATCCAGTTCGGATCTAATTCGAATTCAATCTTAATCTAATCCAAATTCAGTCCAGATTCACTACGAATCTTAATATTCAAACTAGATCGGATTT
>QDEB01097254.1:271-17322 GCA_004193795.1 Asbolus verrucosus | reverse complement strand
TGATGCTTTCCCATCTGATTCTGCACCCATATTTGCAACTGATTTTAGAGATGCAGTGATCTCAAAAATTCAACGATTTCGAAGATCCTCACGTTCCAAGTTGCGGGCTGCTTTAGTTAGTTGTTCCGCTGGAATGCATTAACCCAGCTATTTGAATTCTTTTACCTTTTCCTTCCCACTCTGTTTTCTCTGTGCTCTTCTCTACTTTGATTTGTTCATATAAAGTTTTAATCTGCTTTTTATTGAGTATCATCTAAATCTGTCTACTTCTTTTCTTGTTGTCATGATTGCAGTATAATCTTCATTCAATAGAATCCAAATCTTTTCTGCCTATTATTATACATCTCCTGTACTCGCGTTTTAGTATTCTCCATATTTAAAGTATAAATTGAAATTAACTCCTTATAAATCTAATCATTCTCGTATCCAATTTCAAAGTTTAAGTTAAAGTTTAAGTGTTTGTTATGATCAAAGCCTGAAAATTATTGATAATTTCATAGTCGCTTGTGATACGATTTATGATAAATGTATGAAAGAGATTGTTTTGCAAAACATTATAAATAAAACAGTATAAAATTAACTCGTCGAATAAAAATATATTATTTAGTTGATATATTCTGTTATGACCGAGTAAAAATATTTAAAATATGTTATATCTGAATCTTGATTATGAATGTTTGTATTTTTAAAGTCAATTAACCAACGTAACTAAATTTCTCTTGCGAACATTTTTATTGCGTATCACTCTCTTTCTGGACGAATAAATGGTAATTAATTCAACCCTCTCACATAGATTTTTAAAACTTTCATAACTTTAGTGCTCACGATCGATAGTGCAGAGAAATATAAATAACACTGCTCGTTAAAATCATTAGTGTTGGTAATATCAGTCTTATAATAAATTTGCTATTTTACCGCCCTTCTTCATGAAATATCACAAATCGTGAGAGTTTACGGTTTCAAATTAATAAAGGCAATAGTATATAAATAAAATAAAATTGGAGAGAACCAATACAAAACAAACAAAGGTTTAATTACAATTTGGTTACGATGAAGGTGGTGAATGCGTTCCTATTCCCAACAGAAATTTTTAAAAAATCGCAATTTCAGTATTAAAAATTTCACTGTCTGTTGTTTATTAAACCTGTTAGAAGACTCGCTTTTTTAATGGTAATAACTTTTTCGTCCCTTTTTATTCGGTATAAATAAAATAAAAATCTTTTTTATATTTTTTAGACTCCATTATTTATGGATGGAATACGTAAAGTAATTTTACTTTTATAATAAATTTCAGTCTGATGTATTATTTACATATTTTGTGTAATAGAACATTTTGTAAACTAAATCATTTGAAGCGAAAAATTGTAAGCAAAGCTATGGTACTTAATGATTTAAAGCACGGTAGCACAGGTAAGCACAGGTAGATAATAAAAAAATATGTTGATTTATTCGACTTTTACAACAGCATAGTGATTGATCAAATCTTCCAAAAATGCTTTATTCTTATTCGGTTGACTTTATAACGAGGAAAATCCACATATTTGTCGGAAGAGAACAATATAGCCCAACCAGTGGAACATCCAAATGATAATTTAGAAATGCTTGTGAGATTGAAATTCTTTGTTCGTCGAAGTCAAACAGAATTTACGACTCCATAAATTTGGGTCTTCTGGAGTGAAAGATAGTATTCCTTGAAAGTGTCAACTTCAAACGATAGAAATGTTGTTTTCAACATTACTGTTTGTTTTTGGCACCTTGGAGAAAAATCAGAAAAGAAACATGAAATAAGTCATCAAAGAGAAACGAGAGAAAAACAATCTATAAGAAGGTAATATGTTAGCAATATATACACAACCGAATCAAGCTATAACGTAATCTGACACGTTTGGCATTTTAAGTTACAGTGTAGCGTCAAGTTGGGTATACTACATCGATGAGATCTTGCTCTGTAGTGGCAACGTCCTTCTTCCTAAATAGCGTAATTATGTTACACCTGAAGTTATTTTTTGTGTAACTCTGTTGTGTATAATTAAAAAAGAAAAATTTGCAAGGATTGAAAAATGCTACAGTTACTTTTGAAGGAAGAGTAAAATCATAAAGAGATATATTGTTGAATCCGCAGAAATTGAAGGCTTTGATAATTTACATAAATACAAAAAAAGGTGAAACCAAATAAAAAACAAATGTAACAAATGAGTATAATAAGACTAATATTCTAAAAGTTTGCCACGCGGAATAATGTGAAATTTTTAATTAGAAATGTAACTATAAAGGTTATTTTAATCAACAATAAATTTTGTACAAATGAAATATGTGATGGGGAGGATAAAATACACCATTTTGTATTAAAACTGAATAATATGGAAAGACCGAAAATTCTATCGCTCGACGTTCCTTTTTTTTCAACAATTGAATTATCCCCCCAACGGCAAATAACGCTAAAAGTTGCCCTCGAAATGAGATTTGTAATTTAAAAAAGGTTAACCTCAAAAACATCCAATCAATCCGATTATTTCTGCCCAATCACACAAACCGAATTTGTCCCAACACATTTAATGGGAAAAATGCAGTATTTGCCGAGGCCAAAAATTAAAAAATAAAAGACTCCACATAATCGGTGAGGTATAAAAGAGTCAGCATTAGGGATGATTCAGCATTTTGAAAAATTTAAAATGTGTTTGTCAGCAGAAATGTTTGATGTAGTCGCCGTCCTTTTCCGACCAATTTCTGCTGTTGAATGAAGCATGGAGTCATCTCCAACTAGCGAACGGAAAAACGTTATCCAATCAGAAGTAATTGCTCGTGGTCGCCTTTAAAGTTAAACACACTGTAAAATTTATCGTCCACAACCGAGAAAATTCCACCGGCAATGAATTAATTAGTGTCAAAATCCGATAAACATTTACTCGATAAGTTAGTTCATCTTTGTTTTGGGCCTCTGGCAAACAAGCATACGCATCTAAATTGTCAAACAGGTGTGCTCTATTCATAAACGTATCAATATGGGAATATCCAGCCGGCAAGTATCATTACCATGGACTCTAGTACATAGACGCCGAGGACGCTCAGTCGCCGTCGAACTCTTCCATAGTACGGACGCCGTACAGGCCACAAAGCTCGCGTCTTCCGATTCCATTTGCGCGTCGCTTTCGATCTTTGAACTTCGACGATGGAAATTTAACAAAAGTGGTAAAAGAAGTTTTTGCAAAGTGGTGGAATATGTACTGAAGATGTTTAGTTCGTTCCAGATTGATTAATGTCAAACTGTGAGTTTTTCCATTTTATTATTTGCGATCGTCCGGCGTGTTTGAATAGTTTATTGAACCAAAAGCAAAACATTCTTCTGCGGGATATGAGCCACGAGAAACAAATACTGAAATTCGTTAAATATACATTTGGTTTCTTTAAAGAGACTCTTCCGCCATAGTTTCCTTCAGAATTATTAATAGATAAAAATGCAATAATGTTTTGTAAAGCGGCAAGGTTGAAACATAAATCTCCATTGCAATAGCGACTTATCAGCATTCTTTTGTTAGTAAATCGTGCAGTGTCCTCCCTTTACGACGTTGTTTTATGGAGACTTGCATAAAACTTTCGAATCAATAACGCTATTTTTGAACGGTTTTATTGAAGAGTTTCGCAGAAATATCTCTTCGATTAATTTTAACTACCTAATAAAGTCATTTGGATGTTATGAATAATTCATTAGCGGCCATATTGAATGATCTTGAGGACTGATAATTACTTAATACATTTTTTAATTCACTCCAAAGTTTCATTAGAAAATACATGAAGACTGAAAATTAGCGTTGGATTTTTTTCAAATTAGTAGACTGGGATCTCTAAATGTTGATATAAATTTAACCCAGATTGTGAAAGCAAGTAAGGCAGTAGTCCAGACTCACCCAAACGTTGACCCAAAGAAATAAACCATCGAAATTAATTTTTTAAACTGACATCACACGGCAAGGGAAATTTTTCAAAAGTGGTAACTAAGAGAATTGCCAAATAAAAATATTGTCAGAGTTACGTTGACCAAATTATTATCTACCCTCTTAGGATTTTGGTGTGCGGTTAGAGTAGTTCTGCGAACATTTGCGGTGGTTATCGTTCATGTTCATAAGTATTCTTGGAAGGGTTTTGAGGGTGGTAATACTGATAAGTGAATAGAACACAATGGCTGACAACAATACATCATCTGTTCTGATATAGCAATCTCCGTCCTTAATTGGGCTTTGTAGAAATTAACAAACACGATTTTTATTTTAATATCTTCTATTATTCTGATGGAACAGAACCAGGAATGAATTTTAGGTTAAATGAAATTTCAAAAAAATATTTGAGAAAAAAGTGACTGTCTAATCTGTTTCATGTTAATATATTTTTTATATATTGGAAAAGATGTAAGTAATACAAAACTTTGTATATTGTAACAAGTTTAAATTCTTAAATTACAATCAGGGCCAATAAAACTTTTGATATTAAAAAAGTTATTATAAATATAGCAAAAATTTCAATTTCGAGGAAAATTGTGAAAAAAAAATTATAAAGTATTTTAGTTATTAAAAAGTTGTCGATTCTGACTGTTTGTTCGCGAACCCACTAATTAATTATTCTTCATTTAAGTACCTCATCTAGATATCAAAATATAGTTTATTAACATATTAAGATCTAAACATTTCAGACAAGTGTGTTTATAAACATGTTACAAGTTGCAATGAAAACTCTTAAATTTTTAAAAATCATCCATTCATAGTCAAATTAGGGGATAATTTTTCATTAGTGCAAATTATCAATAATTGTTTAAATAATAGTTTTAATATTTCTTCTGCAATACTTTTGCTACTATATTCTAGAGAGTTTTCACATCTTCTTTATAATCTGTACCATCTCGCTTCTTCATATTAAAAGCAAAATCTTTCATTATCCTGGCCAATTCTTCGACTGGTGTGTATTATATTTTCTTTGGAAACACANNTATTTTCATACTTCAGCAATACAAAAATGTTGATTTACGTGTTGCTATTGACTGCATTGTAGGTAATGCGATTTAAAATTGATTCTAAATGCAAATTAAAAAAAAAGGAATCAATTCTTGCTATTTTCTTCATAAAAAATTGTTTTGTGGTAAATTTTGTGCGGGAAATAGTCTTCCGAATCCCCCTCGTGCACGTCATTGTCTATAATTTCCTCTCCTGTACATTCGTGCACTCGACAATTTGACATGCACTCGGGCGATTATTTATGTTAATTTTATTTTATTAAAAAGTTTATCTTCAATTTAAACGAAATATTCACGTATATTTTGAGAGTCAGTGTAGTAGCTTGCAGTATTGCAAAACAAAATAGTGAGGTATAAAAAACTGATATATGCTCTTAAGACATAAACACACTGATTTATTATTAGCAAAATCTTTACAATTTTCAATGGCGAATGGAAGCTCTGTAAGTTTATTTCTTACATTTTGTCGTATTATTAGCATCTTATTTTACTTGAAAACAACATTTGTTATTTTTTAAGTTTCCTTTGTGGCTAACAATGTAAAGAAATGAAACTGAACGTTAATAATGATAATTTTTTTTAATTTATTGTTCAATTTTTCCGTCCATTTACAAATATACAAATATTTAAGAAAATATATAAGTACTTAATTTTATGCTCATTAGGTGATATTTTTTTTGTAAACAGAATATCTCAATAAATTTTTGTAAGTTTTTAGGTCGTGATTATTATTTTTTTAATGAAGATTACATTGCAACAAAATTAATGACATCAGTTTGAAGATTTTCATAAAATATTACGTTCAAGAAATGTCGGCCAAATAATTGTTTCATCAACTTCTCCTTAAAATTATATTACAGTGGCGTGCCTATATCACTTTTACACAGCTAGGTTTGTGAAATTTGAGCAAATACAGTTGGCTATGCAAATTATTTAAGTTAATTATTTACTGTTCAAACGCGTTTTATGTATTGCACATATGGGCAGATATTATTAAGAGTAAAAACAATAATATATAAAAAAAGTTGAGCCTCTGCAAAAATAAATTTTGGTTGCAGCACTACGTAAAAATGAAAGTTTTATGATTACTTCTACCGTGTGGTTTGTTAGAATTAATACATTTTCTTTTATAATTTATTTGGAAAACAGTATGTAAAAATATGTCTAACATTTTAAAATTTTAAATATTTAGAAGAGAACTTTTTTATTTTTGAAGATGTTTTCGTTTTCTAGAAACTTGCTGAAAATATTTTCTAATGTCTCCTTTTGTACCTCGCGTTTATACTAAATTTCAGTTTTAAACAAATTTCGAAGAATTAACGTCAAATGACTAGGCTTTGCATAAAAATAACTGTAAGCTTTAGTAACCCCAATTTTATAAGTCTGATACAAATTATGAAATTCATTAAACTGCTTGAATTCTTATTTTTGACGTTGTTTCATGTAACTTTGTCAGTTTATTGCCTGGTTGCGATAGCATCCATCACCTTTTAATTTTATTTTTACTAATACGGCTATATATAAAAATATCTTTAATAAAAACAAACTTTCAGCCGAACAAAAAAATAAAAATTGCAAAATAAAATCAGACAAAATCACAAAAACAGTTGCTCGATTCCAATTTCCTATTCAGATGATGAAGAAAAAATTTCAATATGCGCATATGAAGTAGTAACTTACGAAGGTAATTGTTTTCCTAGCGTTGTAGCAGAAATGAAAAATAATGCTACCTTTATTAGCGTAATGAAACCACTAACCATTGTCATTATGTACAGTTTAAGAATGGTGATATTTTATGTTAGGATATGCAAAATTTCTAAATCAATTTTAATTAAGAAAAGAGGAATTACGAAATTATAAAGATGAAAACATACTCAGCAGATTTTTATTAACTAAAATTGTCAGATTTTAGTTTCACATTTATTTTGAATTGTCAGACGAAGTATATATATATTTAAAGTATTTCGTCAAGTTTTTTGGTAAATTTTAAACGGGGTTTGTGTAGACAAATATATCTACCTCAGTAATATTTACAATAATAAAATAACAATAAAAACTTTATATTTATTTATTTTTAATATTTAAAATGAGATTTTATTTACGTCAGACTTAAGCGCCATTACACTAACCGCAAAATCGGAAAAATAAAAGGAAAAAGATCATTGCGAACTTTCATACATATCAATGGATTATGATATGCTTGTTTTTTATTACACATGATGTAGCTCAGATGAAAATCGGGCATATGAAACCGCTTTAATTCTGTGATATTCATGGCGAGCCATGTTGAAAGATAACTAATCACTTAACATTTTTAATCCTTCTAAAAGTAGTAAGGTAATGAATTAACGTTAAACGTGAATTGTTTCAATTGAACGAAATGTTGCGGGCAGCCAATTACTGGAGTGCTATTGAAGTCTGGTTCCCCTGTCGCTTCACTCTCGTGTGAAACTGCTTTCACGAAATCCAGATCCGTACTGGTTGTCCAGAAGAGAACGTCCAAAGCTTCTTTGAGCAAGTGCCGGGCGATGGCATGCACCGTACAAAGCTTTACGTTTGATGTTCTATGTACACATATACAAAACTGTCGTAAATCACAAAAGGAAAAACAATTCAAACAAACAACACTGACATTTATAGGGTACTTTATGTAATGATGTTGCTGGTTTGCATTTTCCAGGATTATCAAAACAAATCCTAGGAAAAAAACTGCGGAAAATGGGGGCAAAATAGGGCAGGTCGGTCATCGCACCTGTTGCGGTTAAGCCTTGGGCAGTTACAGAACGGCAATTACGTTAAATGGTGATTATGCTTATTTCTGAAATTCAACGGAATCGTTATAATAAATTTAATAAAACATTTGGAATTGCAGATTTGGGGCGGTTAACCAAATCTAAATTTCGAAGATAAAGTTTAATTAAGTAGACGGACGGAATTCGCTGGAAATATATGCAATTTTCCGTCGATTATAATCCCTTAGATTTAAGTTTGATGCGGTTACCAGATATCGTATTTATGAATTGGGTCAAAGTACAATTACCTCTCACTTTAATTATGTAATGTTGCACAACTCCAGTGTTTTTCATTGACCATCAGGGCAGTCTGTTTATTTTTTAGTTATTAAAAAAGTAATGATTCTGCTTCAGATTTAGTTTTGCATGTTTGAACTGAAACAATGAATGCGTTATTATCTATTGTAGGACCAGTCAGTCAACAATCGATGAGTATGGGTGAGGCTGAGCTGATTGTTGAAAGATAAGAAATACACTGGAAAACTAAATTAAGGTAGGACATGCCGAATTGCGACTGATGATATATTTAACCAGTTCTAGGCAGGGCTAATATTTAAAATTCTATTTATAGAGAAATCGATAAAAATAATTTAACAACAGTTTTCATTCCGATTTATGCGAAAACGAAAGTCGTAGGTGCTAAATCAATTGTTTTAAAGGTCGCATGAATAAAAAACGTTTTTATAATTTTTTTCACTATGATTTGTTGCATAATTTTGCATAAATTAGGTACATGTAGATTAGTTAAACGTGATAATTATTTTTCTTTCCATTCTTTTTTTAACTTACCAAGAACTGAAAAGTTATACTCAATGCAGTAATTTCACCTGTCAACAAACATCTAAAAATAAAATACACGATACAATAAAGGTGCAATAATTGAGGTGTGTGTGTATAATATCCACATACAACTCGCATACATAAAATATTTTCAGAACATGCACCAGTAAAAATCGTGTTTTAATATGTTTAATAATAAAACTATAATTTTACTTATACAGATCGTGAGGACACTCTATGTAAAAGAGTAATAATAATATAATAAAATAATAATAAATTAAATGTTTATTTTTTGTATTTATACACAAAAAATTGGCAGTTTCACAAACAATTAACCTTTTTAATTCAAACATTGAAAGCTTTAGCGGCCAAGATTTAAAATTATTTCTTAATGGCAAAAACTATGTGTGTATCTGCTTAAGTAAATTAGCGTTAAAAAGAAAATAAAAAATTCTGAATTAAATAGTTTTTCTCAATGCTTGTTTTAGGTGTACAGTAAATTTTCTGGTTCGTTGTTAACCAATGCATTTAAGTGTCTTTAAAAAACAGTAAATATTGATATCCGTCAAACATCCGCAACCAATAAAAATGATGAACGCAAAAACCAATTAAACTTAAATTTTAAAGGATGCACTGAAAAAAGTTCAGGGTTATATCAGCATCATTTTTCTAGTGAAAATCTAAATCGAGGTCCCAAGAGACTCATTGAATATTCTATGTAATACGCAGAAAAGAACTAGGAAGGGTGTAATCGGGGATTGCAACTTATACATAGTGTGACTAACAAAAATCAGTTGCTCATTTATAAAATCTTTATAAAAAAACCCTCCTAGAGTACGTTTCACGCTAAAGGTACATTAATTTTCGATTTACTGATAATTTTGTATAAAATAATAAAACATTAGTGATTCTTCATAAACCTTGTCAAACGAAGTATTGTGATAGTTTGGTAATAACGTAACTATACTGAAACTTACTGATGCATGGTTTTATTTTTAATTTTATATTTAAATAAATCTTTTGGAAAATTTTAACGGCGTTCAAAAGATAATTATATGGTCTATTTTTTGGATTTTTTTTTACATTTTAAATTCTGTGTAATAATTTTACTCAAATTTTATAATTATATTGTCAATATAAGCGTAAAATCAACTGAAATTTATTTTATGGACAATGAAAAATGAAAAAGAACAATTCAAAACAAAAATTGATTTGTAATTATATGATCCATTTATTTTTTTAAATACTTCAATTTATGTTAAATACAGAATTTTTATTATTCTGTTTAACGTTTTGAAGTGTTGAAAAAGAATATAAACATCTGTAAGAGGTACTTGACTCTGCATCCCATACTAAAATGTATACTCCATATAATATTATGTATTTATAGTTTTAGCAATTCTAAATTTTATACTAACAAGAGCAAAATGGCATTTTTGAGTGAAAGTAGAAACGAGAGAATGTTTAATGTATTTATCTGATTTTTCATCAAAAAATAACAGTGAATATTCGGGTACATTAACCTACGTACATACACCTACACCTAAATTCACCGATTTCAGAGTTCCGCACATTTGACTTCTAGTTCCTTGAAAATAAATATGTATTTTCTTATAATTGTAAGTTATGCTTTTTATTCTTTGTATAATGAACTATATACATAAAAAGTAGTCTGTGGAAACTACTTCAAAAGTAGGTTATTTTGAGATTTCATTTTAATTTAAATATTGATGTTTCGGAACAAATATGACAGAAAAACATATTTTAGTCAACATTCTGTTTCAGAGTTCAAAGTTTTCTGTATGGAACTGACAGAATTGTAATTGAGTCCAGAGATACTGCAAGCCAGAAAAAAATAAAATTCCTCAATTGTAATATTTATTGTTCTCGGCGAAAAAAAAGAAAATTAGGTTATAAGCTATTAATCAAATAATAAATTCCCTTTGTTATTTAATGAACGCCACATTACTATGTGCACAATTTAGAAACAATGTTTCAGTTCATATTTTTTAACATAAAAAAATATAAGCTGCAGTTTATTTATGGAGAATATCGTTAGTAAAGAATTAGGTAGTATATTAAAAAAGGATTTTGGAAACATATTTTTTCCTTAGATTTTTTAGGAGTCGAGTTTTTTTTTCACGGTTTTTTTGAAATTGCATGGCGCAGTTTAATGTTTCTAATCCGTCTTCGTATTCATTAATATACGATACAGGCTTGCCATGATTTTGAAAGGTTTATATCTGCACAATGTAGAGTGTGTAATTATATTAATAAAAACCTCATTTTTTTACATTTGTATACCAACTCTGTTGAATTTAATATTGGATCAAATAAATTATAGCTCTGTTAAATAGGTGGCAATGCATAAGATGTATTTAAAAATGCAGTGTTGCCGGTAGTAATACATAGTAGGCCTCCACCCCGGAACAAGACATCGAATAAATTCATTAATTCAGTAGACGCAACAAATTTAATCTCATTAATGCACGTTGCGATTGGATTAGTGCTTTTCAATGGCAGTTTTAGAACAAAACGAAGAATCGCCGCCGAACGAATAAATTTAATTAAAGAGAGGCAAATGGGTAATGGAAAGCCGCAAGTTAGGAGGAAATTCAACAAAATTCTGCTGGTAAACAGCATGAGAGGCATTACTTCAATTCGACGTTACATTATTCATATAACAGATTCTTAGTCGCATGAATTTTAAAGCATTTTTATTAGATTTTAATAAATTTTAAAAAACTTCATGCCGACAAATAGGTCGTTTAAAGCTTCCGATTTTTGAAAATACACGTTGCTTCCACTCGTCGACAAATTAAAAGAATATCGCTGGCTTCTCACTCTATTTTATCTACTTCGTTCAAAATTTTCCCTCAATTTTTTTTTTTGAAAACTTTCCATAACGACCATTCTACAAGATGCTTTTGATTTTATTGTAAAACTTTGGTACGGTTGTTGACGAGTATTCACAACTCCTGAAGGCTCTACCCGTCAGATTGCAGAACATTTGGGTTCTAGACTTATTGAGGAGATGTTAACTGCTTTTCGCAGTTTTCAAACTAAAATTCACTGCTTCGGCCACAAAATCGATAAATTACTCACACTTGCTTTAATTAGAAAATTAAGTAAATAGCACATTCACCTTAAATCTGCAATTGTGTGGTATAAACAGTTTTTCACAAATAGCTTGCAGCAAATGTTCGTTAAAAAAATTGTCATACTTGTAACATGTACATGTTCATAAGACATCGATGCCAATTTAAAGGAAAATCGTTAAGAAGAGGAAAAAATACAACAAACTTGATATTTATCACAAATAAGCTAAAATAACGAACGGTTAACCGTGGCCTTTTTTGATGCCCGACACTCGTTTCACACTAACTTAATTTGATAGGAAATTCAAAAAATGAATGTCTATATTATACTAATGTGGTTTTTTGAAGTTGCATGGGTTGGTGTTTTTATTTGACCTGACGCACGAAGAGTAATTGTCACGAGAGGTTACAGTATGTACTAAAACAGAGACACTTTTAAAATAAAAAACAAATTAAAACAGAATTCACATTATTATTGGAAAGGGTAAGTTGATCGATCCTGTAATTTTGTAGGAAAGTATGATTCTTATAAGATCTTGAAAGATAAATTTCGGAAAGTGGGAATCTTCCAGATTACGCCTCTGCTCGTCCAATAACAATTTGAAGGGATAAGACTGCGGTGATGTGGTATTAAATTCGCCAAAAAAAAAGAAACATTCAAAAGCATTCAATTGCTTCGTATCTAATAGGACTGATCTCATTTTGAGGAGCATTTCCCGAATAGAAATATTTTGCTGTTCCTAAGCTGGCAACAACGCACGTTTCGTTATAAAATACAAATTGGTTCGTTCCTTTGAATCGGATCGGAATTCAAATTTTAAAAAAAGTACACAATGAGTTTAAAGTACAGCTTGTTTGCCAAAAAGCATATTAATAATAGCAGTGGTGAAGGGTTAATTTAAATTTGTGTTCGCTACATACTTGACGTAATTTAATCAATTTAATTAAAAGGATGATAGGCAAAAATCCACGCTGTGAATATACACGGTGAAATCGATACAACAACCGTTCTCTTGGCATTTATTAATCATAAATGGGAACATTTATTATCTAAAATCTCCTCCGTCTGGGGATAAGCGAAAGTTTTTGCGGCTAAAAAGCACCCTCGGCTGACGATTTAATTATCAGAGTTCTTCACGATCCCGTTGGTGGACCAATGGGAGAATTTTTTTTATTTTTTCTCTCCCTCTGCGAAAACACACGAGTTTTCGTTTTAAACGTGTCTTATTTTATGTCTTGTTTAACAAAGATGGGAACCAAGCAAAACACTCAATAATTGCGCGTATTTCAATTTATCAGCAATTCGGTGGACAATCCCTCTCCGTGGAATGTTTCTTTAGAATTTCAGTGGTATTAATGGCATGGGACCTTTTAGTTAAACGTGGCCCAAGTCGGTTGCTAAAATTTTAATAAGCCCACCCGGACGTGCCATTTGTAAATAATTATTTGCCATTCACTGACACAGTTTCCCTCTGGCTGTGACAGATAACCGGAAACAATGAATTCCACTCCACGTTCCACGACAAAATTTGACAATAAAATTTATCTATTTTCGTCCAAAGCTGTGTAGTTCTGTGTCAAAATTATTAATTTGAATGTATCAGATCATCAAAAACAGATGTTTTTAACAGTATAAAATTAGAGTTATCTTTGTTTTTTCACAGTTATATCACTATTAAGAAAAAATGTCTTTGCCAGTCTGTCACAAGATTTACAGGAAAATTCTTGCCATGATTTATTCCTGTTGTAATAACAATGCAGTTTGACAAAATCAGTAATGTGAAACAAAAATTGAATATAATAAGTATTTTAGTAACGTACCTGATTCTCATGTACGATGTGGATATTTACAAAAGGGTATCTACATGTATTTAAATTGGGCTCGGTATGTCTCTCTTACTCAATAGTCAAACCTTTTTGTTTGTGACATGATGCACGAAAAAGTTACCGAAAAGATTTTTGACAGCTACCAAAAAGAAAAATATGACGCAAGTCACTGACTTAACGTCAATTATAATTATATTAAAAAGGCGGCACAGGCTAGAAGATATTTAAAAACACATTTAATCATTAATGATCACTCTTTACTTTCTTGGCGTTTGCCAACACTGCTATTTCTTCTTGGAACTAGTTTGTTGTATTTGCCTTTTAATAAATAAGTTTCCTAAGGTGCCAGACATTTTAAAGAAATTTTATACTGAATAACATTAATGGATTTTTCACAAATTTGGAACAAATAGTAGTTAACGTATCTATATGGCAAAATATTATTGAAATAATATGCCTCTTATTTAAGTAACCGACCTTTATAGATATGAAACATTAGTGGATAATAGATGAAAAACCCCTACTTTGGACATAAAAGAACTAATAATTTTAATTGTTAGTCGAAATATGTTTCATTAAATTAATTATTTTTTACATGTATTTTTATGTCATTAATACATTACTGTTGCTTGTGAAGTGCGTAACTCTATTGATTAAAACAGCAAAAACTCCAGTGATTAATTGTCTGGTTAATGCACGCCGATAATTATGAGAATCATGGTGTGGGTGTCAATTAAACCCTAAAAAAATACTCCCAAATGGTACTTGGTGCCATCTGAAACACAAACATTTAATTTTTCGAACTCTTGAGAGCTTTTAAATTCTTAAATATTTCACATAAATAAATACCCACCTACATCTCATCTCAATTCATGAGTGATTTTAGCTGTGTTAGTCAAGTTGTATTGCTTGTATAAATTGTACGGATTTGCAGTTAGCTTTACGTGGTAAATTGATTGTGAAACACTTCATTTAAAAAATAAACTAATTTCATCTATTCGGATTTTTTTGTTTACGTATCATTTAACCTCTCGCTTTTAAAAATATCAGCCCTTGCTCAACTTACATACAAGACTGTTTAATTATTGTAATGAACTCGGATCACGTGATAAAAAACTTACACCACACTAGTGGCAAGAGATAAATGAGTTATCAGAAAAGTTTGAGGTTAATTAATTATATTTTTATATAACTTTTCGGGACGGCGATCACGTGATGTGAATAATTTTAGCTCAAGAGTCAATAACACACGTGCTCTGCGAAACTTGGTATTGTTTTTGAAACAATTTTGCTCGATCTTATCGATTTATCAATTATGTTGTTTGTGAAGTCAAATCCAAGACTCAAATCACATTCAGACAACAGTTGGTATATCTGAATATTATACAGTGACGACAATTAATTTGAATTAGTTGAGAATTAACATGTTTATCTGCACGGAGATATATTTTTATGTGTGGTGTGGGCTGTGATTTTAACATTCACAATGGAAAATGCAGTTCTAGTTTCCGGCTAAACGTGAATGCAGTATGAATTTCACAGTTCAAAGTATATTGGGTATGCAAATGCGTCGTGGTTATCGGGAAAATTTGCATCTGATGATCGCCGTCGTCATTTTCAGTGATTAATTAAGAATTGGGACGTCCCTTACAAAAGCCACAATAATCAATCAGTTCGGAAATTTGTAAGATATTCGCGTCGCATAATTGATTATGCTATGATACGTTTATTCGAGCTTGAATATAAAAAAATCGTGTTTGTAAACACACTGTAAACATAATATCCTCGAGGGTTATAAGCCGTTAGATCAACTTGTTTATGGACCGATATTTTACAGGCAATAAAAGTACTCCAATTATGTCACACATAAACACTGTGATAATAAAATATTAAGCAAAATTGTCTCCCACGCTATAAACGCAGATGACTGTCATTTGATGTCCCGGAGCTGTTTTCGATCCGGAGTGCATTCCGGCGAAAATCATGCTGAAACTCAGCTTTTCAGATAGATCGGAATTCTGATTCCTTTATTTACCCACAGAAGCATTTTTCACTTAAGGTTTCATGACAAGATTTTTTTGTATGTACAGCAGTCCCGACTACGACTAAACATGCCAAGTTGAAGTTCATTAATAATGTTTTAATTTTCTTATTAAAACTGTCATCAAGTTTATTCCAGCTTACCAGCTACCCGTCTCGCCTCTGTAATTTATAGAGTTAAGGAATATTAGCGATTATTGCCTATACAGCGCAAAAAATTTACTTAATTATTCTTTCTGCAACATCTTGATGGCTCTGTTTGAAATACCACCATATTCAAAATTTTTTATAAAATATTGACAGCGTTTGGTTTTTGGTTTGTTACAGCATAAGTATACAAGCTAAACATAGTTTATGTTTTTAAATGGAATATTCAATGTTTGCCAAGTTAAAATGTTTTGTATTTTATTTTTCTTTTTAAATTTAAATGCAAATAATAACGCTAAACTTCATCATGGTTTTATGAGAGGGCTTAGTAGTTTAATATGAACGAATTCAAATACTCAGAGAATCCAAATTCCACGAGTTAGAATTCATTTTCCGAAAAAATATCAATTCTTGGTTTGTTATAATTATGTAATGCAAGTAAAATCATTTTAATGAACTTTTGATATAAACTATGGTTTTATATAAATCAAATTAATTAAATTTTCAAGTTTATTATTGTGTAGATGGAGAAATCAATTCTTTAAACCAGCGTTTTTCCGCTGTATCTTCGGAAAGTCTGGTTTTTCATTTACATTGAATTTCCTGCAAATAAAAGTAAACTGTGAAGAAACTGATTTAAGCAAGAATGATTTCATTATAAATGAAAGAGATTTAAACGAAAAGAGAAAATTGAAGACACGAAAATAAAAGGAATAAGAAAAAGAAATAGCAGAAACCTCTTGGGAAAAATTGTAAATACGAAAGAAGTACGATGAACACTGGATTTTAGCGCACGAGCATTAGCGAGAAGCGCTATTGATCTTGTCCATGTCACTCGCTCGTTCGCTCGCTGGTCCTCTAGGACATCACGTCGATTACGTGAGAACGCTTTGACTTGTCGAGTTCAAATATTGTGTACGGATTCTTTGTCAAATTCGTAGATCTAAGTTCGTTAATGAGTAATATAGCTCAAAGGGTTGTGGGAGGCGCACAGCTCCCCTTCAGTATTAATTAAGATTACACGATGAAATATTGTCAGTTTGTCACAAACATCGAATGGAGGCAAACAAAAGAAAGAAAATTAAAATCGGTTACTTAGCGTTTGAGTTATTAGCTTTCAAAATTTTTAAAAAAGTCCATCTGTGAGAGACTGACGGTTTTAAAGCTGTCTATTCCTAGCGCAGATTTCTAATTTCCTCCTTGGATTTAACCAACCAACAGAATAATACGACGCAAAAAGGTTCGATTTTTGCAAGAAGCTTGCCACTTTGATGAGGGTTTGACAATTTTATGGTTGACCGTCATAACTACTCAATTACAGAAATGGGCCGTACTACATATTTTTTTCCAATATTTCATCAAGCT
>QDEB01097234.1:0-12021 GCA_004193795.1 Asbolus verrucosus | reverse complement strand
ATATAAATAACGTGTAACTAGTGAATATATAATTAATAATCAATGAAAACGTAAATTAACCCCGAAATAAGATTGATATTGTAAAAATTAATTATTTGAACTATAATGAACATGATCCTGAAGACGAAAATGATGAAGGTCCAATTTATGGTTATTACTGTTTGTGTAAATCTGGATCGAGAACAGTAGGNNATGTTGCAAGTGTCCTTTCGGGGTGACACATTTTAATGGGAAGCAATAATTCACTCAAATGAATAAAGTGCATATCTGCTCATTCCTGTGTCAATATCAAATATAGGTTTGTTATTACAAAACAGTCGTTACAATATTAGAATTTAGACGAATCAGATTGCTTGCATTGTTTGTAACTTAACTGAGAAGAGAAGAAAATTATTGTTCCAATTGTGTTAAAATTGTCTAATTCATTGAAATAATATCTTGATTTAATTAAAACAAGTAAAGTAATTGATTTTAATTTTTAACTTCTAAATTGGTACCAAAAAGTTAAATTTTTCATTCGTTTTTTGCCTTTATACTTAGTTGCAGCTGTAACGTAGTAGTTAAGTACTTAAGATTGCTTCATGCGAATTATTATTAAAATAAAATCAAATCAAAGGAAGATGTGTTTGTAATTTAGATAATATGCTGTTTGGCTTCATGGAACGAAGTACAGAATCCTGCAGTGAATATAATTTTATAGGAAATTCACATATGTGGTTAACTTTTACTAAAATGTTATATAATTTGTGATGATCATCCTGTTGTTGCAGTCTGGTTTATCTGAGCAGAATATCGTTTCAGCATAATAGTTCTTATTTTTCAAAATGCTAGTTGTGGACTTCTATAAAGGTGAATGAAATATTAATTAAAAATGGAAACGTCATGCAAATCTGATTGTCAACGTGCGTAACCAAACACCGTAAAATCGCTAGTGTGTTGCCAACCATAATCAACAGGTGGTGTAAAATTTAGTTTGAATTGGAGCTAATTCATAATAAGAATAATAAATAAAATAATGTAATAAAATGTAATAAAAATAACCTTGAACATTTAACTTCAAAACTGATGTTTGCTCTCACGTAACATTGTCGTTAAAAAATTAGGAGTGCGTTGTACTTTGTTCCTGAGTCAACAGTAGTCACTTTTCGTTAATTAAAATCCACCAAGCGTAGACTAATAAAAAGCAAGCAAAAGTTTGTAAATTAAAAATCATAGAAAGCCTCTCGCTTTTCGGATCGCTAGGGTTCTTATTAATTTAGAGTCAATGTAAAATAAATTACCTACAATCACGCGCAAGTATTACGTCACGCTAATCACAGGAAACACTCTGTAGGTTAAACACACTAAAATGAAGTTTTGCAGATAAAGTTCAGTTTTTAACACAATAACATTTGTCGGAATAGCTGATGTTTCAGAGTAAAAAGATAATTAATAAGAAAAAAAGGACAGACTGCTCAAGCGGTGCGTATTAATTTTATAGTCAGACAGAGAAAAAAATTTGAAAAAGTTCTTTGCGGTGAGATTAGAGTGTTTTTAGTTATTCGACTGTAGTTTGCTATTAAGTCTGTGATATTCCGGCAGCTATTAAATAGTTTATTATGTTCTTTTGTGCTTCCAAATAGTTTCACAGTGTTCTGGCTTGAAATAAACGGATTATAACACTGGCGTAAGTACCTCTTTTTTTGAATTATTTGTTATTTTTTTAGTATTTCGTAGTAATCGTATCAAATTATTTAATACACATCTAATATTAAACCGCTATTTTTACATATGTCATATCTTTTACTGTTGGTGTTAACCTGGATAATTTTAGAGTATTTCAAAGCTTCTATTTAAAACTTATTTCAACCCACTCTTCTAATCTTTCATTTTTACAGAATTTATACCCATGAATGACTGCATATAAAATGGAATATCTTACAACCCTAGAAAGTATTTTGGTAAATCGTTCATAATTTTTTTTTTGTCGATGCATCTTAATCTTAATTTTCTTGCTTATTTATAAATGAAAATATTTTACATAAATAAATATTGTTAAAAAAAAGCTATAAAATTTATTTTGGTGTTACTAATGTCCAGAGATATAANNCGTAGTTTTCAACTAACTTTATGAAAAAGAATCTGATTTTTATTTTAAATATAACTTTAAAAGTTGCTACATAGATAATATTAAAGCTTCATTCGTTAACATCGATTAATTGTTTTTGTATGTAAAACAGATTTCATTGGACATAAATTGCTGTCCTTCAATCATGGAATGATTGTTGTTCTGGATGACTTGGATGTTTTAACAAGAATTAAATTCGGAAGAAAGTAACATTCACAGTTCCCCTTCATTTTTTTTGTTTTAATCGAATGAAATTTCCAGCTATTTACATAATAAATAATATAAGAGATTAAAACGCACGCATTTTTGTAACAGTAAAAAATTCAGATTAACAACAAATACATGTCATTATTGTCCAGATTTCAATGTCGCTTTAACCACAAATGACGACAACTTTTTATGTTCAGATAGCACATTATTATTTTTTAAAATGTTTTTAATAAAAAATGAAATCTTTTTATAATTTTGCATAATTTTTTAATTATATTTTTTATTTTTATTTTTTTTTTGAAAATTTACTAGTTGCTTGATAATTTAGAAAGATAAAATAAATTAAAAAGCAGAGGTGCCGTTTTCGATAACTGTCAAAAATGAGTGTTTTCATTATTTCTAACAAAAATGAAAAACATGGAAAACGAATAAAATTATATATAAAGAGAAATAAATACAAAAACATAAATATTGAAAAATTAAATTTCGGTTGCAGCAGGATTACTGTTGCATAAATTCCTTTTTATGTTTTCGTTTTTTTTTTCTTGAGAAACTATATACGTCATGCATATTGATGAACCCATTTAATTTTGTGCTTTAAAGTTCTTTAGAAGTGTTATTTGTTACTATTATTCTTTGTTAGTTTCCTCATTTTGAATTTTTCTTTTGGGAATCCACTACCGTTAGATAAATATATTTTCATTAGATGTTGTAATCATATCAAAAATTAATATGTTCGTATGAAAAACAGTACAAATAAAGTTATTATAAAGTTTGTAAGCCTTGTAACCAAATAAGAGCTGCTGGGGAAATTTGGTGAATGTCATCAAATCCTTGTAGGAATTTAGTTTGAGTACATTTTTCTACGATATGTTTAACTAAATGGCTTTACTGTGGAAGTTACGAACATATTCTGAAATTATTTACGTATTTGAAAAAAAAAAGTGGAATAATGCTCATTAAAATATAAATTTCATAAAAATATACTGGGAGGGGTTTGGCAATTTTAACAAAGAAAGACATATTAGTTCCATTATTATACTTCTTTTCAATGCTGTATAAAATTATATACCATATTAAATTTACATGAAATTTAACGGAAGCTAACGACGTACGTATTCTATATATTTTGAAAACGAAGAACAAAAGTAAAATTCTAATTACAAGAAACTTTTAAAATGTTATTTAAAAAAAGTCTGTTTATTTTAGACTTTCGAAATTTGATAATATTAAAAAATGTATGTCAAATACTTTTGAAATATAATTATACAGTCAAATTACGTAGATAGCTCTCCAAAAATCTTTTCAGTAAATTTTAAAACAAACATTTAAAATATCTGAACAAAGCTCTCCTGTATTTAGTTTTTTAATAAATCTGTTACTGTCCCAAAATCTACTGATTTAATACTCTTAATATCTTCACTGGTCTTGTTCATTTTTCATAAATAGCACCATTTTATGGTCCAGCTGTATATAAGGATAAAATAATTAGTGTGGTGTACCATTACATAGCCATTACCTCACTTTTGCAGTTCGTTGGAACGTACCTACAGGATATTATCAATAAGAATTCGAACGTTATAAAAAAATATTTTTTTTAGAAAAAAGTTGCATACATTACGTGTATGTAGTTAAGTACATTAAGTGTATGTAGTTATAAATTCTGCCAAATTGTCGATCTATTAATATACGCAAATCTATTCACCACTGTATGTAAAATTTATGGAACGAAAATAATAGCTTTATTAGCGCAATACTTTATCTAAACAATGTTAAACGGCATTTTAATGCCGTTAAATGCATGACACGGGCAAGTCAGCAGAACTAAAACTCAAAGGAAAAACTAGCACAATGCGACCAACAGTTGTTACAGAATTGTTTATTATTTTTGTAACGATAAAACCGCGATAGGGGTTGATTTATGGTTAGTTTATAAACGGGTTTTACACCGAAACACGCGATTCTGACAGTGCAATTTCGCATAACAAAACCAACGAATTTAAATAAATTTAAACATGCAACGTTCTTACACACATTAAGACCCGATAAAATTGTTCAATTAATCAAATTGTTAACCGACACGGAAAATGTCAGAAAAATCTCCGCTGTCTCCAGCCGGGTACGACTCCGCTGATACGGCCTTCGACTGGAAAAAGTATTTTTTTCACACAGGTGAGTATCGTATCGCTTTTGACAGACACCTCAGGAGGTAATTATTATTGTGTATCCAAGTTCAATTTGTTACAGACCTGTACTCTGTAATTATTATATCATTTATCAAAGGCCTGTTTATCCGCTTTGGTGAACTCGATGGGGTTTTTCTAAGGATAAAGTCAGTGGCGTGACGAGATAATGCTGTTGGCAGTGTTTCAGACTCGTCCTGTGTTCACTAATAAAAAAAAATCTCGAGAAAGTGAACACGTAAACTAATCTTGTTTAAAATTTTAAAGTTGATGTCATTTTCGGTAAAACTAAAAACAAATTTTTATTTACAATAAGTCAAAATATTGTTGTATGCTTGTAGGCATATAAAACAACAGAGATAACCACTGTAAATATATTTTTATTATTTTGAGATAAAAAATATATTTGTTAATTAATTCCCAATTGTAGCACCATAAAATTGGAGTTTAGGTAAAATTCAGAACTTTCCGGTTTTACATTGTATTATTGATTTGAATAAATGGAAACAAAAAGCTATCCGCTGCAGTTAACTTTTATTTTTCCGTCACTTCCGGTAACCGGAAATGATCAACGTTTGTTATATTTAAGTAATAATTTTACGGAATGGGAAACGTTTAAATGCTTGTCATTTAAATAAAACCCAGAACCACGATTAAATGATCATTAAAATATTTTTTATTATGGAAAGCAGAGTCCTCAATAAAAACTTGCAAAAAAAAATAATTGCGTTCTATTTATTATTTAAAAGACGGTAACGAAGACGAAGAAATAAAATATATCTAGTTCACTTTTTTTTTATTTTTTAAAAATATGTTCACTCATTTAAGATTCGGCTGCTTCGTTGATATATTTTTAAAAATGAAAAGAAAAGTCCTAAACTAGAATGTTGTTTTTGTTATGATTATAATAGTTGCTCTTGATATTATTTTGGATAAAAAAAGTAAATTATGAAGTTAATGACAAGGCGGTGGTTGTGAGATATATTCCCAAAAAGTGAAAATAAACTTTATAATGTGTGTTCAGCACCAAACATTTTTTATAAGTAAATTGGTTTGTAAATGTTATATGATTGCCTTGGCAGTATAATTGCCACAAGATAACTGAGAATTAATTAATAAATAGAATACGAATAAAATAAAAACAAGAAACCTTTAACTAATTACTCGGTCAATGTGGTCATTATTAAATTTCTTCTTTTTTTATTTTTATTCTTTCTACTTTTTTGTAATTCCCTTCGTTCGTATATGTTGTATTTTTCCCTCTTTTGACTGAAATCATAAAATTATATTTTTTTGTGAAAATTTTGTAAATTGAAATTTAAAAAAAGTTTTTATTAAAAGGATGCTTTATTCAGAAGGTATCATTTTATAAATCAAATTTTTTACAAAAATTGTTCAGTTTTATTATCTCTGCTTTTCTTTTTTTTATAGCCTTAATTTTCTCACCTATCTATTTTGCCTTTGCATCACGTTCTATTTAAACTGTGAATACAAGAGGTGAATGTTCCATTTTAATTACTCAAACGATTTCCAAAAATTGTGATTGGTAAACACAATAGTAAAATTTTATTACATTGCAAAATTTTATGGGTATACTACATATATTTGAAGAAAATCAGGTCGATATCTTATTTAGTTTCGAAAAATTGAAGGAAAGAGCGAGATTTAGTCAAAATTTATAGCATTTTTTGCTAATGCTCATGGGTTAAACTTGATTAATTTAAAAGGGAATTGAAGTGCCATTTCATGGACTATGTCTACATACTAAAACAATTTATGAATGGAAAATTCCAAACAAAATTTTACATATTTTTTATAAGTATCCCAGATAATTAGGCTTTCTAAGAATTTGAATGTTATTTACACAAAACAAAATATAGAGGTCAAAAAACTGTTAAGAGAATAATCCTTAAAGAATTATTTTAAACTTAGAACTAAAGTGTCATACTTTTTAAAATGGTTTTAACACAAAATTAAAAATCAAAAAAATCTGAACATGAAAAATAAAATACAGTTAAGAATGTAACATAGACTTGCCCTAATTAGCCACTGGAATTATTGACTGTTTACCATAAATATCCGTTTAAAAAATTTTGATAATTTTGATAACTGGTCATAACAGTTAAAAGTAACTAACTGCGTTAGACATGTAGATCTTTTTATTTTATTAATGGACACGCCACTGGCTAGATAAGTGAAAAAGAAATTAATTAAAAACCAGAGCGAATTCTTGCAAGTAAGTGTCTAAATTACTGTTATAATACGTGCTTCTTTTCAATTATTTCTTTGCTTTCGTAATTATAATTATTACTATCATCATGTGGGATGCAGACGCACCGTTGACTGCAAATTAAATGAGTTATTAAATCCATGTGTAGCGCCGAAGCTTTGATACAACAAAGCTTTCGAGTTATTTATGGCCGTGCGAGATTTTTTTGTAATTTTATTTAGTAGAGTTATACGTCTGCAAACTTACAGAGACATTCATCAAAACCTGATTAATATATGCACTTCTCCGTGCTAGCAGTAGCAATCTTTAATATTATTCCGCCCACAGTTCCTCTGCCATGTTATTTATATCTTTCTTGCTCTATCATTAATAGTATTTATATGAAATGGACCTTCTCCAATAACAGTAATAAATCCTCCGTGAACGGTAACATATGCCTATACAGTAGCCAGATGGGTCAAGTTGTCGGAAATTTTCTTCACTTTTTCGATTGATCTAGGTAAAATCGATGAGTGAGACATGGAGGTCATTCTCTTAGGCGAAGCCGGTCGAAGATAAGACACAATTTATTGGCTATAATTAAGGCAATATTAAACATATGAAAAATGAGCATGAAACCCCCATTGCTGTTATTATTAAGAAGAATAATTGTTTTCGTTCAGTTACATAAATTACAAAGCGACATTCTTCTTGAACTACCCGGATTATAATTAAACCCTTCCTCCAACACCGTGTATTTATCTTCAGATTCACTAAGAGCTGACTAACCCACATAAATCCTATTTGTTTGGCGCCTTCCATAAATTACAAGGAAACGTTTGTTTCGGTTTGCTAATGTTTGTCAATTGCAGAAGCGTCTTCAGCTTAGAAATGAGAATTTGAAATGTGAAATGAAAAATATGGTGATAAACTGGACGATGCGCTTGCATTGGCTCAAATTAAATTAAAAAAAAAAAAATAATTTCATTTTATCATAAACGTGTCGCGCTCTTGTTTCACTTGTTAATGTCATCGTAAATTAGATAAAGAATATGAAGTGATTAACGGTGCGTTTATTTATGTTATTGTTTATATCATTATCATATTTCGTTGGTAATCATAAATAGTGCTACACAGTGGCGTAACAAAAAATGTATTCGGAATGCACTCGGCAGCTGTATAATTCTTGGCACTCATTCGGGGATAAGAATATACCTAATTAACAAAACAATGCTCACTTGTTTACAACTTAAAACTATACCCACAGATCTACATCTATTACTACCACACCTAATAGCTCTAAAGCTGATTTAGATTTTAATGATTTATTTACTGGTGTTCCTGAAGTATTCAAGTACTTTAAAAAATAAAATCCAAAAGTCCAAAAATTGCGAACATTTGAATATCATCTATTGTAAACTATTAAAAAAAAAAAAAAAATTGGTAGCCTTTTATTTTGTCGTAAACATTTTGCGA
The DNA here is from genome assembly GCA_004193795.1 of Asbolus verrucosus. Taxonomy (NCBI): domain Eukaryota; kingdom Metazoa; phylum Arthropoda; class Insecta; order Coleoptera; family Tenebrionidae; genus Asbolus; species Asbolus verrucosus. The sequence goes on along the minus strand of QDEB01097234.1, from coordinate 3,836 downwards.
GAAAAGTTAGAGTAGATGTAACTAGAAAAACTGTTATTCGCACTATATTTCGGCTTTAACAAATGTAATTGAAAAAATAAAAGATCATCTTCGGGTAAAAGAGTTATGAGAAATGTACATATTTACTAGTCAAAAATATTTTTATGACATTCGCTCGTGAAAGTATTGTGACCTTAAAACGTTTGTGCTGATACTATTGTTAATGACACTAGAAAGTCAGTTACAAAATTAGATTTATTTCAAATATTTTTTTCTGAATGATAATCGATTATGACAGTGTAGGTGATGTTAACTGCATTAGCACAAACGTTTCAACGTCACAACAGATGAAAAATAAATTAATTTTTTGACCGAAGATGGCATTTTATTTCAATTACATTTGTTAACACCAAAACATATTTTTAAATACATCGACTCTAATTTTTCACGTGTTCATTGTTTTCATCCAGAATCTGAGATAAAATTTAACATTTTTTATTTTTGTCTTCATTAGTAACGAAATTTTGTCACAATAGCCTACTTTGTGTCGTGTTAAAATAATAATAATTATAATAAATGCAAAAGCAGCATAATGTAATAAAAATGGTGTTTTAAACAGAAAATTGCGTTTTATCATAGTAGCAGCCCTACATTTTTTTTTCTGAGAAACTAAGTTCTCCAATATATGTTACAATGCGTTACCGAGAAGCCCCCTAGCGAGAGAGATAGTTTCCACGAAATCAAAAAAAGGAGCACAATGGCGGGGCTGAATTAAAAGAAACTGTTTAAACTTTAATAAACTTGCGAAGATTTTGATACTTCTTCTGTTCGAAGTGCCAAAAACAATGTTGGGTAGGCGGGTTTGAATAAGATGAGTGCTAAAAACTGTCCTTTTTGTGTGTAACGATTGCTCATTATAATATACTGGAACTATATTATTTTCAGCGACTCCAAACTTTGAAATAAAAATCTTTCAGTCTGTAATTTCTATGTTAACGACACTGAAACATAGTAACTTGTATTAATTCTTCCATAGATGGTACCATATACAGTTTTCAAATATTGTTCTATCCGGTAGTATCCAATACCATTCAACTAACGAAGTCATACATTTGCAAAACGATGGTGAGGCTCAGCCTTTTTTCTACAAAAGCATTTGACACTGTCGTGCAACGCTATTGGTTCTAAAAAATTTCATAATAAACAAAGATTAGTCGTTATAACAAATCTTTCTTTCGGTGCCTATTTCATGATAATGAGACGCGGTGCAGAATCTCCCCAATTCCGTTATAATTAATACATTTAATCCTACACAATCGCAGTATTGAGTTATCCTAAGTCAGCTCTCGGTATTGACACTACTCATTTATTCTCCATTAAGGTACATGTCCAGTCTATATCGAAATGATATCCGAGAGATTAAGTTCCATTAGTTTAATTACTGTAATTATGCAGACTGTGTACCGGTGACACTCGCCTGTGGACTGAAAATAGACGGTTAAATTCGTCCTATTCCATAAAATATTCACCAGGAAATTGACAGCCGTTATAAAAAATCCCTGTAATATTTTACCGACATCTGTTCGACAGTAATTATTATTCATGATTTATCGCAGCCAGTTTGCACATAATTTTAGTGTCATACTAAATATCGAAATCAGGACGAGAAGACGGATTTGCTGAACGACAGGTCCCGTACGTGCTTAGGATGTTTTTCCAAACTGTGACGTAATCCGCCCTAGTTAGCGCCATCTATTAATCAGCATTCCGCAATAGTAATAATAGACCACACAAATGAATTTCTCCGACATTAATCAAGGCCCCGGTCTCGACGACTGTAGGTTGATTGTTGATATAAGGTTTATGGTTTAGCGGTCTGTCTTACATGTAATGATAGAAAGCAGCTTATTATTAATGCAGGGAACCCACGTGAAGGAACGTGTGTAAGCAGGGCCGGGCCTCGAGAAAAAATCTTGTCCGTGTGAAGACTAACGTGAAAAATTAACTCCATTCTTCTTGTTAAAAACACATTTGTAATTTCAAATGGCCGAGTCGATAATCCTGATGAATGATTGTGACTTTCCTATTGTATAAAATTTATCACACATACATACTCACGGGATTACTAATGTTCTTGTATAAACTTTACGCTAAGCGATTCGGTCATTAATCATCCACGTCCGTTATACAATCAGGAAAAACATATTTTCAGCGCACAATCTCATAATTAAACAAGCTTCAAGTGTCGTTTTATTGCACATAATACCGAAAAAATTATGCATTTTTTGTATTTACGTGAGGGGGTGATCCGGCTGTAAAGTGCATCGTTTCCATTATAGGCTTTCGGTCTGTTTCTTTTATGACTTTTATGATACCGCTTAAGTTCTTTTGTGCCACTTCCTTAGCGCACTTTTTCTTATTTATTTTCGTATTTGTGTAAGCAAAAAATTTAATATGTAGATAGAGAACGATGTTTTCCACTTTCAAAGATACATTTCTCAAGTGAAATAAGGAAATAAAAAAAAAGATAAAACACAGACGTTCCGACGCACTGAATTATTTCGTTCTGGATTATGAATTTTACTGTTTCCAATAACTCACGCAATTTTCGTAAATAATGCGAGAAATTTTTCTTTTATACTGCACGAGAAGGAAGCATTCTCCTAGTTTTATGTGTAAACGTTGGTTATTGCATACGCCAGTTCGATTTAAAAGAAAAAAGATTTTGTTACAATGTGCAAGGTGCAAGATTTTTTTATTTTGTTTTGCAAACTTCGCTGCAAGCAGCATCAAATATCTTGCATTATTATAAGTTAATAAAGACATTGCTAGCGTTCAATTCAACAGTGATACCTGCAGTCTTATGAAAAATATTTCAAATTTATGAAATGACTTTTATTAAGTTGATTTTTTAAAAGAAATTAAATATTCTACCTTCTATAATCATATGTACTTTTTAATAAAGTATCTTACAAGTTCATAAACACTAATTTATGAACTTGTGAACTTATGAACAAGGAAGGATTTAGAATATCATCAAGAGGAAAAACAAGAAGAGAGATAAAATCCTTTCCTTTAGATACAGGAACACAATAAAATATTTAAATGCATATTTTATTGCAAGAACTCAAAAGAAGTTATTTTTAGTAACTCTTAACCCTGAAATTGTTTTTAATTAAAGGGAAAAAAAGCAAAAAATAAATGGAATTTTTTATATGTTAAAATAAAATTTTATAACGTGTTTCACATTTCTGAGTGCAATTCTTCAGCTTTGCGAAGTGGTTAAATTTAACACAAGTCTCTTGTGTAGGTTTTTTAAAATGTTCAAAAATGTGTTGTGTTTTTTGACGTACATACAACCTGTTTCAGATAAATTGGCAGGTTTGTCGTAAAATTCTCTCGTCATAAATAACAATTTGTAAGGGTTTCTATTTTTCAGAGCGGTGCCGCCCTAAAGATATGATAATAACGTTATAACAGAAAGTACGCCTCATTTAATCTTTCATTAAGTTTCCTATGATTCAAAAAATGTTCTAAATGAAAATGATAAATAGTCAAAACTTGATTTAATCCTAAATAATTAATAACGTCCAAGAAAATTATGGTTATTTATGGTTTAATAGTATATTAAAATACAAGTTGCAGAAGTCATCTATTCAAGCACGAATTTGAAATTCCGAAACGAGCCGCATAGCGGTGAGTTGAGGAAAAAATGAGTGCTTGAAGGATCTTCTGCAAAGAGTGTTTTATACTATTTTTTCTATTTTGCCGCTTTATACCATTTTATAAATCAAAAAATAAAAATTTTAAATCTAGGGAATTTTGCGGTGGTTGGTGACATTTATGTGGCGTAATTT
>QDEB01097232.1:23872-43115 GCA_004193795.1 Asbolus verrucosus | reverse complement strand
ATCACAAAAATCGAGTAGTACGAATAGGTGGTCTGCGTTTCAAATGGAGGTATTTCTTTGTTTTATGAATGACAGATAAATATTGTAAAATTTATCTAGTTCAATCGTTCAATTAGTGCTTTTATAATGTGTGAAAGTGAAAAATCTGGGAGAAACGTGTCTTCTGGCACGAGGAGGAATGCATATTTTGACCATAACAGATGACTTCAACTTTGCAAGTGACATATTTGACACGCCGCGAAGACGGAGTAGTTCAAATATCCCACATTTAGAAATTAAAAATTTGTTTCTTTAAACAACGATTTTAATATGTAAGAACTATTAAATAAAATCTCTTGATTGTATTGAATATTACTATTTAAATTTTANNTCACAGCATTCTTACATGTGTCAAAATATGACGGTTTATTACTAGAAGTGGAAAAAATTTATTTTTTTAATGAAAACAAAATTGTCTATACCTAATAACGGCGAAAAAGTTGGAAACTTCTTTTTTAGTTATTAATTTTATAATTTTCAAAACTGATCATTTGATTAACTCTGTGAGTTTTTATAGCACTCATCTTCTCATTTCGACTCAAGAAAGTATATTCGCTACATCAATTATTAAGTAAAAAAATGAAAATTGTAAAATTTTCAAGTTTCCAAACTTTTGGTAGCTACTTATATAAGTATTTCATTTATATACCTTTTTGAAAGGGTTACTTTTCTTATTAATTTTATGGGGTGAGCCTTCCGTCATTTCTTATACATTCTGTCATTCATCATACATCCTTATACTTCCGTCATTCATCATACATTCTTATACTTCCGTCATTTCTTATACATTCCACCACTCTTTTAGACATGCTTGAAAATTGGTCATCTGTCCCAAGCTTGTTGAACCCGTAAGCGCAATTCATCTAAAGCGTTCGGAGGATGATGCAGAGCGCTAGTCCTATAACCCATGTTATCCCACACAAGTTCAATGGACAATAGGTTCGAAGAATGAGAAGGCTAGGGCATCACAGTTACATTAGCGTTTTCCAAAAACTATCTCGTGACCCCTCCAGACGTGCATTATCTTGCTGGAAAGTTGAAGGTCTTCAAATGCTAACAAAACTGATTCCAGAACTTGTCCAATTTAACGTTCAGTATTTAATGGATCCTGAATGAAAACCAGAGGAGATCTACTTCCATGGGTAATCACACCTTACACTATAACAATAAGAACTGTATTCCAACGTTCTTCGCATTGTCGTCTTACTCTTTTGTGTTCATCATGAGCCCAAAAACAAAGATTTGTTTTTCATCGTTAAAGGCGATTCGATTCCATTCATGGATCCACATGGCTCGTTCATTGCACCAGACAAGTCTAGTGGCACGATGTCTTGGTGTCAGTGGTAAACATAAGAATGAAGGCCAAACGATGGACTGAAACCATAGATATTCTTTGGCCAATAGCTGCTAGCCATTCATTGCCCACCACATGGATTGTCGAAAAACGATTCCGTAGGACCGTTAGACGAAGAAAACGATCTTCAAGTGGTGTTGATTGTGAAAGATGTCCAGAACCTCGACGACGTTGTATTTCGCATCATTCTTTCCCTCTTCTCCAACACTGAGCTATGGTGGATGTTGTACGGTTCAACAGATGGGCTATTTAGCGAATACCAATGTCAACTTCTCTCATTTCAACAATCGATCTTTTACAAAATCACTCAATTGGTGAAAACTAGCAAGTTAATTAGGTCCGGCATTTTACCAAACTTTTTAAATCAAAATCACAGATAATGAAAAACAGCAAAAACCCGAAAAGAACGGATCACTTTGACATCTTCAAAATTTATCTAAGCTAAGTAACAAATAACTAAAAAAATTCGACATTATTTTGTATTTTATGTTAAAGCAAATATGTTTCTAATGTTATTTTGCAGACAAAAAATTTCAATTAAATATTCCGATTTTTTTGCAATTCAATATATGTAAAAATTACTTTTTTTCATAATATAGAATGCTTCCATAAAATATGAAAGCAAATTCTGAAAAATTCATGTATGATATTCAAATAAATAGAGCGATATTTTTACAGATATTCTGTATAGCAGTGTACAATTACCTAAGTGAATTTGGTATAAAGATTATTATCTATGTACAAACATGCACTCTCTGCAAGGCTCAAGTTTCACGACTGATCAACTACATTTTAAAATTATTATTGCAATAAACACTGTTCAGAGCTGTTGTGACCAAAGGGTAAGAACTTTAAAAATCCTTCGGACTGGAAATGTTTTCTCAAATTCTGGTCTACTGATGTAAATTACAAAATCTTAATCGAAATATTTGTGGTTGTTATTAGCACATTTAATTAAAATAGTGCTTTGAGTATAAATAGAACATAAAAGTGCTCTCAAAACATTCTTAGAATGAGACAAATGTCAGAAAGAATAGAAATTTGCTCGTTAGAAAGTCGAACTGTATCTTTAACTTTACACGTTAACGTCACTCAAACCTGGACACTTTCAAAAAAATACCGTTAAACAGTGTTTAACTCTTCAACGGTTAATAAAAGAGGTGTACGCAAATTCGGCATTAAAGAGCTTCGTTTTGTTAGAGATTAATCGCTTGTTGGGTTGTTGCCCAACTGCACTGCAAACTACAAGTATTTGAATCGATGTCCAGGTCATGTCGTCGATGGGCATTTTTCCTTCTCCATGGTAAAGGAGCGTTTCTAGAAAGTAATTGAGCGTGCGTCCAGTGCTCGTTTCCCATAATTTATCCAAAGCATCCACATATTATCCGCGACTTGTTTTTTCGAACGATCTTCGAATATTTCAGAGCAAGAGCCCAGAACGGTCGCAGTTGGTTTTAATCGCATCTAAAGCCAGTTTTCAAGCATTAATAATTGTATTTCGTGTGCATATATAGTACACACACGTTAGACGAAGAGACCATCACAGAGCCTTAGCATGTTCAACAGACCGTATCTTCTATATAATGAAGTAGCCATATTAAAATAAAACACCAATTATAAACATTCGCATATGCATTGAATTTTCACGCATGTGCCACTTTCGAGGTAGCCTGATGCCGGTTGAGGCAGGTCGGAAATCAACGGGTGCAATCGAAATAAAAACAGTTGAACAGCACGTAATGGTTCTTCGGCTAGGTCAGTGACAGCGAACGTCGCCTTTCAGCCTCACCAACTTCTTCGTCGGCTCCATCTCCTCCTCGTGTCGCCGCTTCTTTCGTCTTTACCGAATTTGTTTTTAGCGGCCTCACGACGGGACTCCGTGACGTACATTCAAACTGGCCGCTTGTTTGCGCACCATCGGAAAAATCCAGAGCCTGTCGCCAGGACGACATCCGAGTCATTGACTCGACGAAGACATCCCAGATGCGAAATCTTCGATTGTCTCGAGATCAGATTGGCCTAACGGCCTCTGTCGACCACGCCTCAAACGTTTCGACGAGAATTTGACGTCAAATTTGACAGATTGCTGACAATGGATAATGAGGTTGCCGAGTGCCAAATCTGGACTGTAAATGGATATCTAACTTGACTAAGTCACCTCCTTGCTTTCTCCATCATTTGATAGTTGTGTTCTAGATTTTTTTGTCTTTCCCTTATCATTTTTGCAAATTATATCTTTTTTTTTAGAATTTACTTACTCCTAACTATTCTTACAATTTAAATTAAATTAAAGCAATTCCAAAACAAAACGGAAAAAAACACTTTTTATTTGGTAAAAGAACGAAACAGATAATTTACTTGTAGGAATACTATATTCTTTAAATTGTGAAACTATTTGTGTGTTTGAAAAGTAAAACTTTCAGAATAGTTTGCTTTTCATAAAATTTACCCACTTTTTATAACAGTGTAACGTATAATTAACATTAACAAAAAAAAAATGAATATTTACAAAATCATTCCTCCAGATTACAACATATCTCACTATTAAGAAGAACCAAAATGGTGGTACCTTTTGAAATGACAATCAAGAATCTCCATAATTGTCATCAATTATGAGCATCAGCACTTAAAATAGAGTAGGTATAAAATATTAAAATATAAGGGAATATGTAAGATATGATATTTAAAAAAAATGTAAATTTGAGTTATTAATCTCAAACGAAATACCCTGGATATTTCAATCTTCTATCCTACTATGAAAACTATTTTTCCATATCTTTAGCAAAAAAGTTGTAATCATCTTACTTTTGTAAATCGTTGGAATACAAATTTTTATTCCATTCCATTTCTCGTTTCTTCATATTTCTGAGTATTTAACTTTTCAAATTCAGATTGTTCTATGATAGATTTTTTGGTAATTTTCTTTATTTCAATCATGGAAAATTAGATTAATGATAAAAATTTTGTTCCCATCTTAAGAAAAATGTTTCTTTTTCACCAATTTAACAATAACAGTTTGGGTCTATAATAAACTTGTGATAGATGCCATAGCTCCTTTGTGTAGTATAGCGCAAATTCAGTAACACTCTTTTATCAAATTAATTCGTCGAGTAACATCAGCTTTTTGGGAATGAATGATTTATCCTTTTCTGCTGATCTGATCAAATAATATCGTACTTTATCTGAACCTCGGAGTACAACAAACTTTTTGCAATCCCGCTAAGTGAACATTTTTAAATAATCCTGAAACATCTTTTTTCAATCCAATATTCGTTGTTCAAAAAATAATAATAAATGTTTCATGAATAATTCCTTTATGAACTGAACTCTCTCTAAGAAGGCCTCATCAAGGAATTAAAAGATCAAAACCGAATTAATTTAAGAAAATTTCTTAATAATGTATTCACGTTAAAATTGCTTTTATAAAACTCTGTAAAATGGATTTGCTTTTAATAATTTAACTGAAAACATAGTCAATATGCCCAACTGTAAAATTTACTTCAACTTTACGGTTTAAAAACAAGTGAGATATATAAGAAAATCGAAGCAATAAATATCAAACTGATGTGTTCTCCGAATGAAATTTAGTGGAATTAATGGTTTGTGTAATGTCGAAAAGTGAACAATAAATTTTAGAAATTTATAGAATTACTGACTTTCATTGGTTGATTGATTTGTATGTTATGGTTCATTATGTAAGATGTTGACTACTTTTTTAGTGTCTAAAATTTATTACTGCAGTTTACATGCATAATTTGTAAAACACTACGTTATCAGAATAAAAAGAAAAATATAAAGTATGAGAAATTATTCTTTTTTGAAGAACAAAATAAACATTTACATAAAAAATCGATTATAGCTCGGATGTAAAAATTTGACAGTTATATCCAAGTTGATAGTTCCTCCAAGTTTCCGGTAAGACTTTCACTACAAATAAGGAACCCTGTGTTTAGTGAATCGCTTATAACGAACTTATTATTTCATTAACCATCATTATCTTGTTATCCATTTCTATCTAATCTAACCGAAGAGTGTGACAGTATACCTTCACTAACCTTTTAGTGATTTTGACCTAAATTTTTAAAGAATCCCCACTGTGAAACAGTTCTGCTTTAGTGGTTATCACAGTGGTTGTTGGCTGCATTTAACTTTCCGTAGAACTCTTACTGATTACTAATACAGTTATAATAAACAATCTTACAATATTACATTCGAGCGAAAAGCATTAATCTTTTATGTTTAAAACTAAATATAAAAACATTAAATATGTAAAACAAACTGAAATATGCAGAAAGGAATCCGAATAAATCAAACATTGCTGCAGTGCTATAACTATATATATCTAATTGTGTTTTTTTTTATTTATTTATTTATTATGAATTTTGTTTATAACGAACTCCATGAATAAATTCAAGTAGTAACTAAATTCAACTTAATTCGGTACTTATATCTTTTTATTTTTATTTTTATTTTTTTTACAACGGAGAATTTATACAACGTCATGAAAAATGATAGTTTTCAGATGTAGAAATGTGTCAGTTTTTTTAATTTAGAAAAATTATCAAGTACTTCACTGTTTTAAGACAGAAATTGTAAGACGACAGTGACCATTTTTTTATTTGAGTACTAGAGGCTGACCGTACTTAAAACTATTTTTCAGAATTATGCTAGTGGATGAGATCCAGTCATGGCGTCATAAATCTGCAGAGACAAACTGGCTTAAATTCACAATCTTTCTTAATAACGTTGCATATATTTTGTCTCTTTATTTTTTCTTTATGTTCGAATTTATTATATCTACATATTATTTTTGTCTGTATTTCTTTTAGCTGTTTTGCCATAGAGCCGAGCATTTATCTGTTACTTTCCTTTCTTAAAAATTATACTACAGTTTTCTTTTCCGTTATTTCTTCTTCTATTTTTTTTTTGTTGTTTCAATACTTCTTAAATTGAACTTTTTTCTGTTCTAATCTTAAAATGCTTTTTTTCATTACGTTTTGTGTATCTCCATCTACCTCGCTCTCACATTTTTTTATCTTCTACTTGTAATTTTATCGATCTGTATTCTGTTTCACCACTTATTTTTATAGAAGCGACTTTTTTGTTTCTATTCCTTATTCTTTCTATTCTACAGAATTGCTTGGAACTTTGACCAGTTTCTACGACTGTTTCTTCTCCAAACTTCACTTTCTCGTTTTTAATAAGTTACTGTAACTAGGGAGCACTATTTCAGTTCAAATTAAATGTAGGGGTCTCAATTTCCCCTCTCAAAGTTGCGGTGGTGTTTATCGCGTGGAGTTATGGAAGGACCAATAAAGTGTAAAATAAACGGCTTTGTTTTCACCATTATCGGTCCAGTCGTTGAAGTTGGGATTTAAAGGGGGGACAATAAACATAGCGACTAATTACGAAGTTTCACGTTTTATCAGTAGAGCAATAATATCGTGGAAAAAGCGGTCGGAAACGGAGACGAATAAATAAATCGAAGGAAAAACATCAGAAAAATACGGCCGGTGAGCACGAACTCGGCTCAACAAAAATTATAATCATAATTTCAACCGAAGATACATATCAAATGTGATAAATTAGCAATTCCGCGAGCTTGTTACAAACTTCAGAAGTTTAAAATTTTCAGTGCACACACACAAACACACACACACACAGCCCCCCTCGCGCACACTCTCCTCCGCGTTGCGTGTTTTTCCCCCAACTTATCATTATTCCTTTTCCCATAGCCTTGAAATAAAAATTGCATAAAAGATTGAAACACCGATATCACTAGCATTACATCAAGGGAAACCGTGGATTATGATGATTCAATTATTTTTATTTCTTTTTTTTCCTCAACCAACTTCCTCAAAACTGAGTGGGGGGAGTGAGTTTTTGCCTTCGTCCGTTAATTAAGCGGAGGCTTCGGTAAAAAGCGAAAATATGTCGGATACCAAACATGTGTCCCGCAGTCTTCTTGATGAAAACAAAAACAAAAAGGCGCAGCAGGTGCATTCGAAATGGCGGGACTCTGCCCCGAGCTGCAAACTAGCCTTCGCAAAATTAATATGCCCACTTGCCAATGCTGGATGTATTTTTTTAATATTTATCAACGGGGAAATTGGACCCGGCATGCGAATTATTTGAACCTTGAAGCTTCCAGAGCCTCGACAGGGTTTTTGGGGACAAGCAGGCCCCATCGCGTTCGCTTAATTAAAAGTAATCATCTCGTTAACAATGAAATTTATAAGTTTCAGTTGTAAATTGGCGGATTAATTACAGGTAATTACGTCATCATCACACAGTCAGTGACGTGTTAACAATTGAATGTCTTAAGGAAATTCACCCAATTCTTCGATAATAAAATATTAATTAGCATGTCGATACAGGAAATGCACACTTTTATTGCAGAATTTTTCCCAGATCTTGTAGGATATGATTCAATACAGAATCTAGACCGCCAGAACGAGGAAGTGCATCGTCATTTGCATGACGATACGTATTATCAGTTATTTGACAGAAAGTGCATTCTATGGCAATTATAGAAATATAAATTTATGTAAGAGTCGCGATTCTTGAAGTCGTTCTAATATATTTTCATATTTTTATATTTTAATTCAGAAATGTTTTCACTTGAAAGTAAAAAAATTGTAAATATTGAGTAAATGTGCAAAATCTGCAAATCAGCATAATATAATGCCATAAAAAAAATATATATTATAAAAAAAAAATGACTGGCCACCTAATATTTTAAAATTTTTTATCTCTAAAATGATTTACAACGTTAGAAACATAGCAAGTGATCGAAAGTATTTCTAAATTAGGAAGATGTTTAAAAGTAATGTCACCTTGAGGAAAGTGTAAACACAACCATACAAATGACGTTTGTATAATGACATTCACACCTCAACCTAAGAAATAAACTTCAAAGCAGTAACCAACGTATCTGTTATCTGTCACTTTCTACGACCCAAAATACATAATATCACAACTTACTCTAATTGGGAATTTTTCAATCGCACATTATTTACTTTAGCTTAAAATACAAAAAAATATTACATTTTTTTAGTTATTTGCTACTAAGATAACTTTTTATTTTTGAATATGTTTAAAATGTTTTCTGTCTTTTGTTGTTTCTTCATTTTCTACGGAGGTGTCACTTTGACGTTCTGATTCAAAACGTTCCGTAAAATGCCACGTCCTAATCAACGTGCTAATTTTCACCACGTGTTACAAATAAATATAAGCGATATGCAAAATGTGTAAGTAGTTGAATGATTTTTAATACATCCTATATTTATAATTAACGAGATGCAATAAGAAGTTATCGTACTATTAGTTTTTACTCCAATTATTTAAACGTTATCAATAGCACAGGCCACTACAAACGTAGACAATAAAACAAACAATTCGTTCCTTACAATGTTATGTCAGCATTTTGGATAACTTATACAATTTAACGATACCTGTTCATGGTGTTACATGTACAGGCAAATAAATTAGCTGAAATTTTCCAAAAAAAATCTGGTTTTAGAAATTAAAAATGAAAATGCACGCAATTTCCAAAAATTTTTATTGTAATATCTTTGTCAATTAAAGCACAGAGGTATAACAGTTCTTCTATTTTTTACTTGTTTAGTTATCTGCTAGCATTGTAATTATTTTTTTGATAAAATACGCCAATTATGATATATTTATACTTCAGGAATTATCCGTCGATTGTTTTGTTTTTGTTCTAGTCTTGTTATCTTTAAAAAATAATCAAGTATACCTAAATATTCTCGTTAAAAGAAAGGTGAATTGTTAAATATCGTGTCACTTGCAAAATTAACATACGTATGTTCGTTTGTTTAAATTTTAGAAGTATAAAAATCCACAAGAAAAAATTTTAATAATTTCCGGAAAACCAGAAACCCAGTAAAATTACTAATTACGTTGATACGCATATTACAATTCAGTTATTTAGTTTAAAAAATAAATTAATTAAAGAGGCGTATACGTCAACACCCGGTGTGCTTATTATAATATGTCATTCGAAAAAAAAACCGATGTCGTTTCTAGTGAAAGTGAAAAGGAATGACAATTTTTGTTAATCTGTAAATGTCAGCCTCTTATAAATTACAAAACCTAATCGTTTTCGCTGAATTCTCATAAATATTCGAGATGACGACAGATAGTGGTGACACTTTGTATAATACAGACCTATGAAAACGATGAACAGCACTTGCGTCGTTACCACACCTTTTATGCGATTGTGTTAACATATATTGTTAAATAGCGTCACCAATATTTATGACATCACATTAATGTTTTTACTAGAAGCTTCATATTGTTTATGGTGACGTCATGAATACAGAAACAATTTATTATTGTTATGCGACCCAAGTTGCCACTTGACCTTAAAGTTTGTCCATAATTTTAAAGATGAAAAGTAATAAACAGAACAAGCCGTTTAAAAACATCTCCTACGATATTTTTTACCATTTCGTGCATAAACCAATTAAACACAATTGCGTCATAAGTTGAAAAATCAAGTGACTATTTACATTTTGACATATACACATATTTCATACTCTATACTGAGCTTCTACAGAGGTTTTAAACCTTTTCGCATGGACATACGCTACGCCACTGCTTAGTTTAAAAAACTGCTGAAAAAATTATAGTAAATCTCTGTGGAATCTGGATCGTTATATTACAATGAACCATCTAAAAGAAGGAAATGCAGCTTTAGTCTATATTAAACACTTTCTTTATTTTGGATTAAATATCTACTTGTAAGGTGATAACAAAATTTTTTACGCCATTTCCCAGTCGATGACCTCAGAAGCAGTAGGTAGAATGTTGTTTAGTTAATGAAGTCTTCAATATATTTTTTTTTATCTGAGCCCATTTCAAGATTTTTTGCAGATTATTTAACAAAAATTGTTGTGTATAAAGAGAGATAAGAAGATTTTATTCTCACCCGCTGAACATAACGAAACAGAAAAGACATGTATTTATTGCTTCTGTCGCATTTATGTTAAGTTATATTCTTACGATTTACAGAAAAGGATCAATTAAATTATTAAGCCTCTCATATTTTATCTGAAACTGTCCCGTTGCAGCCGCCACTGATTTAGGTGAGAATTCGATTTGCGCCGTACATTCACCTTTTTTTATGGCTTGCGCGTAGGAAATTCATCCTTTTTTCGCTTAAACCAATCCTCAGGCGAAGGAGCGGTAGAAGAAGCGCATATTGATTGCGATTTTTTATTAGTTATTGTTCACATTCGAACCAGAAAAATAATGTTGAAAGTTTTTGGACTGTTTCGCTTTGTTGGCGTCCTGCCTTCTTCGAGAGAAGAAAAGTGCCTTCTTACTTCGAGCAGCCGTATAATTATCAGGTGGAAATAATGCATATAAGAGCACGTGTTGGCGATAATTCAGTGTTAGCCATCGTGTTAGCGAATAACGCTTCTTGAATTAATTCGTTTTAATTCCCATCGCTGGAAAAGTCGGCTGTAACGGAATGTCGAAATAAATCATAATGGCGTGATTAAAATCGGCTGTTGTAAGGAACTGAACGAAAATTATACATTCAAACCGCATAAAAATGTTCCACTGGAGGCTGTAACTGTTTAAACGAAACAAGAAGCACGCAGCAATGAAATAAATTAACTCGTTTCATAGATAAACAGAGTGCTGTTATAATAGTTCGAATTCGTCGGAGCGCCCCCGGGCGGGCTCTTCGGTCCCCCGCGTTTTCTGTCAGCGGAAGACGGGAAAAATCAGATTTGTGTCGGACATTGCGGATCTCATAACGTGGTCGAAATTAAAGTCGCTCTTCGATCGAGTGCCAATCTGCAACAATAGCGAACGAATTAAATTCGAATCGCATCTCGCACTCACACACACTCGCACGGAACGTGTACGCGAGAGCCAGCAAAACAAAACGTCCGATATGAAAGTATGCGAGACAATGGGAGAAATTAAAAATTCAACTGGTCGTCAATCAAGATCGACGTCTCTGATGGTGGATGGGAGTCAAGTTGGGGAGTTTGACCGAACGTTAGCCGTTCAGATAGTAGTGCCCTCTGTGTGTAGACGTAGACTCAGGTCAGTAACCGACAGAGACGAGAAACATAATAAAAATAACAAAATCCGACCAGTGTTGCTTGCAAAAATAACGGGGTATTTTTATCGGGAATCGCAAAGAACCGGCCCGGGCAGAGAATTAGACAGATGCCCTTCTTGCATCCACTTCTCACCACCGGACAGGTTCCACTGTTCCTTTTCTTCGATGCTAATTCGAGCGGAGAACACGTGACCGCACATCTTTACTCTCCGTATTTATCGCTTTTCGATTTGCCGACAATTAAATTCGAGAAACACCGATCGCGACCCCGCTCGAAGACTCACTTACCGCCCGTCTGTAAAAATTGTTTTTTTCTAATACGGCCCTGCGAAAAAATAGCAGGCGATCGATCAATAATCGGCTGATCCGAAGGAACAGTGGCGGAACGAGTCGCTAATTACGCCTTTTTAAGCACGAGAGATTGAATAATTATATAAAAGTAAAACTTTATTTTTCAAAATTATAATGAACGTAATCAAGATGGCGAAAAAAGCTTTGTGACTTTATTTGGTTTAATTTTTATTTCAGCAAATAAGTAGGGTGATTCAGAAAAAAGGCAGCTTCCCTTCGAGTTCCAAACAGTCTAAGACATTTTTAAAATTTCTTTTTTCAATCGCAATAACTACCAACACTATGTTTTTCAAAAATGCTCAATTTATATTCATAGTTACAATTATACCATGTACATATTCCGAAAATCTACTCGAAAAAAAAAACAAAAAAAAACTGTGTTTTTTAAATATTAAAATTTCATTTAATTCATTTTTATAATTATAATGCCATAATTTTATACATTTTTATGTTTTTTATTTCTATTAGTCATATTGATAAAAACTGACGTAATTATCAAACTCCACGATCACAAAAAAAAAGCAAAACAAGAAGTAAAGTCAAAGTAAATGCAAACAACAATAAAAATAAAATAAAAACTGTTTACAATAATTATAACACGTCTGTTCAAGAAGTTTCTTACTTTTTAAAAAGACTCCCGAAATTCTTGTTCCTATTAAGGGTCGGATACGGAGTACCAAATCTCTAAGCAGTTACAATTTAATACTTTAAGATAGGAATTACTTTCTCCTGCAAGATTTCTCAAAAACTAATGGAGATATTGTTTTCGGATTTTTATTCCAATCTTTAAACTTGCTTTTAGGTTATTTCCGAATTTCAAATCAATACTTCTATTACTTCGGCAGACATGGATTCGTAAATACGACGAAAATTTTGAGGCTCAAATTTTCACATTGTTTTAGATTTATTCGTACATATTTTTTCATGTGCCTAGAAAATGACTTAAATACAAATTTATACATCAGAATTAAAAAAAAAAAAAAAACACGGAAATAATATCTCTATTAGTTTTTAACAAATCTTGTCGGAAAAAGTGATATGTAATATCTATCTTAAAGCACTGTAATCGCGAACAGCTGAAAACTTCGTATCTGTATCCATTTGTCATAGATCTCCAAAAATAAAAATCAAGTGGGTTTCATTCTGGAGATCTCGCAAGTCATTCAATTAGGTCATCTTTGCGATGACCTAATGCGATCTAACCTATGTAACGTTTAGCCACTTTTTTACAAAGATTACGTTACCATCGATAAACAGTGGACACAGTAATGTTAATGGGAATTAAAGGGATAACGAAAGCTATCCCTTTACAAGAAAACTGAGATATAACAAGTGAGTTTGTTAAAGGAACATTTTTTTATAGGTGAATAAATGTCCTCTGTAGTTTCGAAGATTAGATACAATGTTCATCTTGTTACGATATGTTCTGCTACCACGTGACTACAACCATTGATACACATTTAACTTGATGTTATTTTATTTTAGGACAAACTTGATTCTTCCAAATACATTCCATGGTACTACAACAGTATATTTTTTTCGTAAATAATTTTAAAACATGTAACATAGGTTAAAAAGTAGTATTTTTACATGTTCTCCCCTATAAAAATAGAAATCATTTCATATTAGTTCGCTTGAATTTTTGCTGTAAAAACACAATGGTAAATTATACACTAGTCAAAATAGGAACTTGATGAAACTGTAATTTTGTGTACTGGAGTGGAATAAAGACTCAAAATAAATTTGGAGAAAATAGCTTTAACTTTTATCAACGAAAAAAATAGTTCTCTTGAGAGGTGAACAATATTTAAATGTCTATCAACAGCTACTAAAAAAGTTGTGTCATAAAACAAATATTATAAATCCAGCTTTAATTAATTTAACGTCAACATCAAAATAAACACGCTTGCTTGTTTATTTAAAAATAATTTTACAAAATACAATGATTTTTTTTAATTAGTATGTATTCCATAAAGTTGCAATTACGAGAAAATGTCTTAGAAGATGAAGAATGGAGCAAAATAACCGAACTGAGCGAAATTTCTGTTTGATGGACATTACATTTTTGACAGATCTATTGTTTTCAATGAAAATTTAACGCGTTTATACGTATTTGAAACGTTCCCTTGAAAACACGAAATAATGTTTTTTTCCAGTTTTAATCACCAAATTTTTGATTTCATATTTTGTGTCACGTACTGATGTCAATTAAAAATACGTATTCATTTATTCGAAGGCATAGTATTTAATGGGTACGAACCCATTTCATTTTCAAAATGTCAAATTTTTATTTGAAAGTGTATGTTGGTGTATAACTGATATTTTGCCTTCTGCTACTGCATATTTTCAGAAAGTCTTTCGTCACTGTGAGCGAAGTTAAGATGTAGTTAATTATTAGTACAGTCGCCCAATATTGGTTTAGTGGTAAAATTTTGTGACACCAAATGCTGTTTGCAACATTAATTAACGTATTAACTTTCCAGGAATCGCGCATTAGATAGAATGAAGTATTTCTGAAAAGAGAGAATCTTCATGTTAGAGAAGATACTTTTGTTTAAATCTCTCTAACATGAAGGTTCTCTCTTCAGCTAATTTCCCCTACTGATATTTAATGCAAACAATCAATGATGTTCAGTTTTTAAAGAGGCGCAGCCCCTAAACCATCCCATCTCCGCGCCGCTGCCCCGTACAAAGAACGAGCCGAAAAAGCAGCAAAAACAAAACGATTTTCTTTTGTTTTATCGCATGTCGGATTTCGAATTCGGATTTCGATTTCGCCGGTCACACGATACTTTTTTTAATTGATCGACTAGTGAGCATGAAATCGTCATGATGAGCCGTGAAAGTGACGTGTTGTTTCGACCGACGTTTCGAGATTTGACGGGCGACGTCGTCGTCGGAATATTTCCAGCGTCGCCGTGTGATAATTCGCCCGTTTTCGTCCCAATCCCCCCGAGTGTAAATTTGACAATGTTTGTCGAGCGAGGCGAGAGGCGCGGAGGAAAACGTCCTATCAATCAAGTTGGTAGCCATGGCGACGGGACGACGCCGACGTCAAGCGCCCAAACTGCATCCGCGCTCCTTAAACCAACGCCCAGTTTTTTTCACGATGTAAGAGTCCACCACCCGAAAAATCAATAGCTTTATAAATACTGCACCCCAAGTGCATACGAAAAGGGCGGGCGTCGATTTCGACGCGAAATCCGGCGTCGCCGACCGCGATCCCGCGCAACGACGACGGGACGGCGCCGCGCGGGGCGCGGGGGAGGCGCATTTCGGTGCATTTTTCGCGGGCGCACAGCGGCGGCTCGTCCGGCGCGCACCGGCGGATTACGGAGGCCGTGGCCTTGGCGATGCGCCCGTCGAGGTCGGGCGCTTTTTCGGGCGCATTTTCGACGGTGATGTTTTCACGACGGCTAGTACACCGTTGCACTCGAAATCAGGTCATGGTACAACGAAATCGTTTCAGTTGCATGGCAGCAAACTGCATTCACTAAAAACTTGTCCCAACCTCTAAACGAGAGAAGAACCAACCAATAAACCGGTCCGTCGTGCGCATTCGTCATTTTTTATCTTGTCGGGTG
This sequence comes from Asbolus verrucosus, assembly GCA_004193795.1. Taxonomy (NCBI): domain Eukaryota; kingdom Metazoa; phylum Arthropoda; class Insecta; order Coleoptera; family Tenebrionidae; genus Asbolus; species Asbolus verrucosus. The sequence goes on along the minus strand of QDEB01097232.1, from coordinate 27,682 downwards.
CACGTCTAGTGCCGTCTCTTTCTGGCCGCGATGCGATCGGAAACGTTCGAAGACGGAAATCACCGCCGAAACGACATCTTTAAAGCGACGCGCGCCAGGAAGTGGGCCACGGAAGGCACGCCGGCGCCACCTGGCGGACGGGGAGAATAACGCGGCGACGCGGATTGCCTCCGTTGCAGCTTTACAAGTTTTTCTATAATTCGCCGATTTTGAGCAGCGCCAAGTAGAGTTCTGCAAGATCAGCGGCGTACTTGAAAAGAAAACACGTCCACCCAAACTCTAAAACGTTTTTCGGGAAATAAAGTGAAAAAGACACCTAAATATTTCAAAAATAACGTCTTCAACAGTATTCCTTTAAGTGAGCAGAGGTAAAAAATAAATTACACATTAACGTATATTTGGTTGCATACTCATTCTTGAATTATGTGACATTTTATTCTAAATATAAGCATAATTGGAATAAATATTTACACATTTGTAAGAAAAGAAAGGGTGGATCGGTCATTATCACCGACAAGACGTATGTTATTTGAATGGACTATACCACACGTAACTCATAGGTAGGTCCATAGCAAATACTCATGTTTTGTACAAAAATCGCATACCCTATAAAATAATAAAATAAAATGTTTATTTTGTCAAATTACAAATTGCAAAAAAAATTCAGTCACAATCACTTCGAAGCGGTACATCAAATATAATATCATCTTAAATGAATTGGTCATATGACTATGGTCATTGTACGCTCATGGTGGTCAAAAATGTCACGTCACAAAAATTGTAGTCATTTTTGACATTTAAATTAAATTAAATTAAATTAAATTTAAATTGTGAAAATAATTTAAAATTTTTTACAAGAGCCTCTATTGAAAGATTTTTTACTTCGGGAGGTCTGATTCCTGATTATAAAAAAAATAATAAGTTGACCACTGTAAGAATCGAAAAATTAACCGGAATCACCATAATTTGACGTTAACATCTGACATTAATAGAAAACAAGAATCTAAATAGCGCTCAAAAACGATACAAAATTGAGTAAAAAATTGTTATAGATACAGAGAGTATCACAAAACTGTAGAAACAATTTTTGACGAAGAGGGAAATGAATTGAAAATAGTATATTATTATACAAGTTTTATAAGACGATAAATTGTCGCACACGCGGATTTAAAGCACGACGAGCAGTACAAAGCGTCTTATAAAGCGAGTGTAATACAGTAGTTTTTCTACTTTGTTCTGTTAGTTTTACGAAAATTTCTGTTTGAACGAAATTTCATTTCATATGGGGGATTTTTTGTCTATGATATTTGAGTTGGTACTTTTGTTCTGATTGTTATTGTTTGCAATGATGTCACTTTTCTAACCTATAAAACGGAAAACATTGTGTGATACGACCAATATGACAAACAAAAGTTTTCAAAAACATTCTTCATTAAAGCACTATTTTTGGTGCTTTAATAGAGTCATTAAAGACGCAAAGTAGAAAAATAAAGTTAATTAATTAATTGATTTATGAACTTTTTTGCATCCACTTTTAGTTTTTGCTCTTATTATTTAACTTTTTAGAATTGTCCTTGTTTTATATTTCTATTTATCTATGTAATTTTAATTTTTGTTATTTTTGTCATATGTAGTTTTTCACTATTTTCATACATACAATCAATAATAAATGTTTTTTAAATATCTGTCTTATACACAGTGACATAAAAACTGCAGTACCTAGAAGTGATGGGAATTTCTTGATCAAATTTGGCAGAAATGTTGGAGTGAAAAAAGGTAATAAATGATTAAAATTTGAAGACCAACAATCAAGTGGTTGTGGCATTGTTGACGTTGCTCATCACTTGTTACGGGTAGTTTTATCTTAAATAAAGGCATAAATCAAATCGTTTCGTATAAGTTCTTTTGCTTTTTTGGTTGCTATTCTTTAGTTTAACGCATTTTAATTGTCTGGTCATGCCTAGAGTAAGGAGACCAACTGAGTGAATTTGACCGAAGGTGAATTATTGGATTGCGGAAAGCAGGTTTTTCGTTCAGGGAAACTGCAAATCGTTTAGGTCGAAATCACTCCACCATAATGCGAGTTTGTCGATCGTGGTCTGAAGATGGTGTTAAACATCGCAGAAGAGGCACTGGGCCTCAAAGAAGAATTAATGAGCGTCCAAGACCGCCGCTTAAAACTATTGGCCTTGAGGGGCCGATTTTCTATAACCAGATCAATTGCTTATCAGTGGATAGATGAAGAAGGTCGTCTTGTAAGCTTACAGACTGCCGAATTAGACGTTTTGGATTGATGTCTTATCGTCCACATCTTGTGCTACCCCTCACCCCTACTCTACATCGCCGGTAGCGTTTAGACTGGTGCAGGGAGAGATTTCAACGGAACCTACAGTGGCATGGAGTTGTCTTCAGTGACGAGTCGAGATTCTGCTTTGGTGGATGAGAGTTGGACAAAGATTTGGAGAAAGGCGCAATCCTGATTTTTCAGTTGAAAAGCATGTGCTCTGTACCGTGGGAGTAATGGTATGGGGTACCATTGCTTATGGCAGTAGGTCATTTTTAGTCTTCATTCGAGGTAATATGACAGCCCACCATTATATCGGAGAAGTGGTAGAACCATATGTTCTTCCGTACCGCCAGAGGCTGCAGGAACCACATTTTCAGAGAGATAATGCCCATTCCCATATAACAAGGGTTTCTCTAAATTTCTTTGAAGAGACTCGCGTCAACCTTTTGCCCTGGCCACTGAGATCTCTTGATTTGTCGCCAATTATACATGTGTGGACTGGATAGGTAGAAAACTAAAAAATTTACCAAACCCACCACTGACGCTGAAGGCTCTGCGACATCAATTACAAATTGTCTGGGATAGCATACCCCAAAAAGACATCGATCATCTTGTGGAATCAGTGCCAAGATGATTAAACGAGTGTGTACAAAACAGAGGGGGACCAACACGTTATTAAAAAAAATCAAAAATTGATGTTTTTTTTTTGTCAAATTTTAATCAATTATTACCTTTGACCAACCTAATATTTCTGCCAAATTTGGTTAAAAAATTTCCACCCCTTATAGGTGTATATATCCTCACATAAAGAAAGTAAACATTTCAATTTTGTTTATAATTTGCTTATAACTGAATTCGATTTTCATCGCATTTTGTTCACTTTCTTGAAATTTTGCTGTTTAGAATTTGCGATTTACGATTCAGTTAGTTAGAATGTAAGAATTGTGGAATTATCAAATTTCCAAATAAAATCTCACTTTAACAAAAAAGATGAATTGTATAAATGGAGACTCGCTTTATGATTCATTTGTAAATTAGTTTTTAGAGTGTGAATGGAAAAATAAGTTCAGTTACTGAACATGAAACAAATGAAAATGGGATACCATTATGTACAGTTATAAAGGATATTAAAATATCTAGGAAGAGTATTTAAAAAATTAATAGTATATCGTTTGAAAAGAAAAAGAAAATAAAAATAATAATGAATAAATTTGAATTGACATGGCTTTTTTAGTTGGTAATCTAGTAAAATTATTTGCAACAATTCATTTTTTCATTTTTTACTGTATGAATCACCTAGAATTCTTTTATTATAAGCCTGAAAGAAATGGACAGATAAAAATTTGCAAAAAAAACCTCTTAATAAAAACATACTAAATGATTATTTGGATAACAGTTGAATTTATGTTTTTGCAAGTAATTAATTTTATTCTCTTAACTCTTTTAAAATTTTAGATATTGTTATACACCATACAAATTAGCTGCAAGTCCGTATAATTAATTATACAAGCAGTACAACTTGA
>QDEB01097232.1:0-23780 GCA_004193795.1 Asbolus verrucosus | reverse complement strand
AATACTTTTATTAGGGTTTGTGGTTGAGACCAATTTTCTTAATATTTGAGAAGGCTAATGGTACCCATAAACTAATTGACTCTATTTCCAAATAATTCTGGTTCTACTTATAGCATTAGCGATATACATTATTTCTACATATCAATATATCTAACAATGCAGTTCAGTATAAAATGTTATTATTACAATCTTTTTATATTCGGTGTTTGTTCAGTTGGTGAGTGGATAATTTTGTATATATTTTTTTTAGTATTTTTGTTTCCAGAATATAGTAATTTTCGATGAAAGATATAATTAATAAGTTACTTCTTGAAAAGTGTTCAATTTTTTTGTTTACATTTTATACTTTCTTAACTAAGCACAGAACCGTTTTTACAAAACATAAAACATCGAAAATAAATTGAATCAAATTATATTCAACTAAAAATATTTTTAAAAGTTTGTAATTATTTGGAAAAAAGTTGATGTCATTTCCGATGAAACCAGATATGTTTTAATCGATAATGTAAATTAATACCCTAACGACAAATGAAATTAAAAGAAAATCGATTTACCTCAATTCAAACTGAAAAAAATTTTTTTTATGTAAAACGGGTCGTGATTTATGTTAACTTACATTAAAAAGAGCCACTTCCACACTATGAAACGTTTTTTGTAAAATTTAAATTCTACTGTACTTGGCATATTTTTGAAGTTTTTTAAACACTGTAAAAACTGTAGCATTTTCCAATGTAACTTTGGCTATTTTAAAAATATTCATTTCAATTTTCAGTTTATTTGATCAACGATTATTTTATATTGTGATATATCCGGATAAGGTATGTCAATGATAGTAACTGTCAGTTGGTTTTACACGATAATATTGATTGTAATCGGGTCAAAATGGTATAAATAAACGGGAAAAAAATTGAAAGCATCGGCAAGAAGTTTTCTAATTTTATTTTTTTTATAACGCGGATGTCGGGAATAAATGATTTAATTATTAACTTCTTTTTGAATTTAATTAGCATTTTCACGACCTCCTCTGCATTTAAAAATTAACGGTGATAAATCAGGGTGTAGGTTGGTTTTGGCGGTTAAAAATTTGTTTTGGTTCCAGGGGTGGAGGGGGCCATCTGGTGCTGGTAGCGCGTTGCTTTCGCTCACTGCGATCCGAGCACACAGTGCGTTTTTCTGTCTTTGTCGAAGCGTCACGTCTCATTTTAGCATCATGGCAGACATCTCGAAGGAAGATCTTCGCAAGGAAATAGCCGGTAAGTGCTAATATTTCAGTCATCTTGACATTAGTAGAGTCGAAACGCACGAAATTAGGCTAGTTGAATTTTTTCCGTGAATTTTTGTTAATGGATCTCGGTCGGTTTACGAGCAAAATCATGCATTTTACTCTTGTACAATATGTGTTTGTTTGAAACTCGCACATAAACAATGGCCGCACGACGCTACATCTATGCACAGGATTTAGTGCGCCGCGAAAATCGGAAATATCTCGTCAAGGAGGCGTCCTCGGCTGAAATGCCTTAAACAAAATCGATGTAGAATTTTATTTTCGATTTTCGTAGGAGTCTGTCTCCCCCAATTTCGGCTTATTTCCAGATTTTTCCCGGATTCTAGTCGCCTGATTCGTGTTCGGCGTGCACATCGCGTTGGCCGAGCTCGACGTACACCCGTCGTATTTTGTCAGATTTCGCCTTCTAGATGCGACGACAGCGAAAATGTCATAATGCAAAAACGCTGCCGAGACATCGGGCCGCAAGTTTTCTTAATGACAATACCGGAAATTCTTACGCCAATGCGATTTTATCGATGTCAAAAACGTCGACTCTTTGTTATAATCTCCAGTTCGTACGGCGAAAGCAACGGCCACACAGCTCAAGCGCCTATCAGACACGTGGCGGGAAACCGAACTCGTAAACAATTGAATTTGAAATCCTGTCATTGATCGCGCTCTCTTCTCTCCACAGCCATCTTAAAAGACGCAGACTTATCTTCGACGTCCGCCAAAAAGGTTAGGCAGGAGCTAGAGGAAAAACTCGACACCAACCTGCAAGCGCGAAAAAAAGAAATCGACGACTTAGTCATGGAATTCGTCAGTTCCAAAGACAAAAAGAAGAAGAAGGGCGACTCCGAAGAAGAAGAGGAGGAGGAGGAGGAAGAAGAAGAGGAGGAGGAAGAGGTATGTGGCGGTGACGCGTTGCCATGACGACGCGCCGGCGTTGCCATGGCTACCGCTGTGTTGTTGTTTTCTAGGAGGAAGATTCCGAAGATGAAAAGAAGAAGAAACGCTCGTCCACTGGGAAGAAACCCGCCGCCAAGAAGGCGAAGAAAGCCTCAGACGAGTCGGCGAGCGCTAGCGAGCCCTCCGAAGGCGACTCCGAAGAAGAATATTCTCCGAAGAAATCCAAGCCGATCAAAACACGCAAACTTCCCCCCAAGAAGAAGAAGGGTTCCGAATCAGACTCAGATGAAGATTGGGGGAAGAAAAACAAAGCAGGGAAGAAAGGAGCCGTAAGTTGTAGTGCGTTTAGAGGCGACAGACGCTAAATTTTGCCGGTTTCAGGGTGGTAAGAGGGGAGGAAGCGGTTACACAAAGACCATGAACTTGTCACCGGAGTTGGCGGCTTTGGTCGGTCAAGACGCCATGGCACGCCACGAAGTCGTCAAGAAAGTTTGGGCGATCATCAAAGAGCGCGATCTTTATGATCCCAAGAACAAACAGTACGCCATCTGCGACGATGCTTTATTCAAAGTAATTGGTGTTAAACGTTTCCGTACTTTCGGTATGATGAAATTCTTGAAAAACCACTTTATCAGTTAAATATAATCTCCTTACTCCAAGTTTTGACATCTTCTAGCGCCTTCTTTCTCCAAGTTTTTGCAATATTTTTCCAAAAAATATATAAATAACGTTTTAGAGTTTGTTTGTAGTTGAATGTTTGTAATTCGCGCTAGGTGGTAAAATTTCATGTTAAATAGACAACACATAACCAACCCAACTTGGTGGTTATGAAGTTAAAGAAGTTATTTTTCAGTTTTATTTTTAAGCTTATTTTTGAACTGATTTTTAGGTTAAGTACAATTATTATATATTTTTTTGGTAATGTTAAGATAAATTTTAGTTTTCTTTTTGTATGAATACACTGTAGTAGTTCGTATGTGATTTGTGCACTGTATATGTCTCGTCTAAATTGATCGTGCATACGACTTTTATTTCCATTCAATAAATTTAAAACATCCTACCATCTGTTTTCTTCGTTTTTAACATAGAACAACGAGAATTGTTCATAATTAAAATACGTTATTGATCTGTATTGGCGGTAAATTTAAATAAAACCACAAAATTTTAATATTTTATTCTTCAAGAGGTCTAGTCAAGTCGACAACGAACTGCTTATCATCTTTTCTCCCTCTCAAGCCGAAGATGAAGTTGGAAGGCTTAGGTACGTTGCTGTAATTATCTCTTTTCGTCTGCGATAATTGCTCTTTAATTCCATAAGTCTGTGTACTGAAGTTGATACGATGATAACTCTTCTTAGTCTGACTACCAGTTGTTTTACAATGTGACAGTCCTGCCTAAAATTAGACACAAAAAAATAAAACAAAATATCGATTATGGTAGTAGTTACCAGTTTGATCGCCTTCCGTCTCAGATCCCAAACGTTCCACATATAATTTCGATCTATATTCTCCTTGATGGGGTGAGTTTCAGTCTGAATTTCCACCTCATCCGTCAATGGTAACAATGGGGGTTCCCTCACTAATCTACAAATGCACTCCAAATATTACAGCTGGGTTAATTTTAACCCCATTCTTACTCTTTAATGTTCTGAAGTAAGTACATTTGGTTTTTGATTTGTAGCAAATTGATCAGTTCAGGCTTCCTTCTAGCTAAGTTGATGATTTCCATAATAAACCTAAAAATCATTAATTAATTGGTTTAATTACTCTGAATACAGTTACATTTCCGGAGATCTTCCGAACGCTATGCCCGCATCGACTGTCGAAAACACAAAATTCATATTCATGGTCCTGGCGATCCCCAAATTGGGGTTCCCCGGTAGAAGACCCCCTTCGGTAACGACAAGCTTCCAAGCGCAAAACCCCAAATACTCCAACTTAACACTATCGATGTCTTTATACATCATCACGTCGATAATCTGAGCGTGGTTTTCTTCTGTTGGTATTCGCTGGCCGGCAGTTTTTTGCAACCTTTCAGCATCTGTCATCGGTGATTCTCCATATGGTATCATCATCTCAGCAATCGCGTCATTGAACGACAATACTTTGATGTATTTTTGCAGACAGATCATGATTTGGTTCAGTTTAGCCAAGAGAATAGTTTGGTCTTGTAGCGAACACCAGATGTCGGATAATTTGATAAAATGAGGCTGGAAAAAGCAACGGTAGCAAAAGAATTACAACCCCTCGAACCTTCTTACGAAAACTTGATTCACAGGAATCGCGATCCTGTGCTTTACCACCTGATGCAGGTTTACCAAAGCGGTTTGGAGAGTGTTGAAAATTTGATTCGCGCTGTTGTCGATTTTCTCGACCTCATCTATCAGTTTTCTGATGTAGAGCTCGTGTTGCCTGTAAACGATAAGAGAATCTTTGATGTATTGCACATCAGCCATGGTGACGTCTTTCGGAAGGTTGCATTCGATCACAAATCGACCCCTCTCGTCGACAGTTGTAACGTAAATGAAATCAAGAGCTGTGGTTATCAAGTTAACTTTGTCCATGATGGCGATAAGAGTATTTTGCAGCTCTGCATTAGTCGCATCGAGAGCTTCGTTTATCAGTTTAGGCACTGGAATAAAAGAGTTATGAAAGAAGTTTCAAGTTAGTGGTGCTTACGCTCCTCCATCCCCTCACCCCCTTTACCGCAATCTTTATTAAACAACCTGATCCCCGTGACCAGTTTGGTAAATTCTTGCAAATTCTCAATTTTGGCGTATTTAGGTTGCTTGCAGTATTCTTTGATTTCGTGAGTATCGAGGATGCTGCCGAGCGCAGCTCTCACTTCTTTGAAAACAGGATCGAGCGTGGGGTTCCCCAAACCGGAGGCCAAAGTGATGTAATAGACCATCTTTTTGTATATAAAATCAATCTCTTCGTCCTCTTTCAGAACCTTAATGTCTATGATTTCGTGCTCTAGCGTTTTGAGCCTCGCCAAGAGCTCGGTCCGGTTCCGCTTTAGCATCTTCTGCTTCATACTAAAGTTGCAGTGGAAGTAGAACTGCATTTTGAGCACTATCATGCTGGGTGTGAGCTGGTCCTCCAGTTTGGCCACGACGAATTTGATGAAATTTTGCACGTCTTCGCGGTTGATCATGAAATTTGTGGTGATGCCCCATGATGGGTCCAAAGCCAGTAATTTAATCTGTGCGATAATTGTCAACGGACGTCACCCCAAAAGCAGATACTCACGTAATAATTCAAGAAGTTGCTGTACACTTGGATGCCCTTATTGGCACACTCCCTTAAAATTTCTTTTTCTATGTTTCTGATAGCCCCGTCGCACTGCATCTCGGTAAGAATTTCTCTTTCATAGATGACAGTGTTTGATCAATAAAAAACTAAAATAAGTCAGGGCCCGCTATTACAAGATCCGTGACCTGTATTTAAGTCATTCCCGCGCAACCCAAATGCAAAAATCCAACACCAAAACCAAAATTTATCTGAAGAATTCAGTACAATTTAAAATTGCAGGTTTTTGTTGGAGGTTGCAATGGCGACAAGTAGATGGCTCTTCGCATGTCGCTTTAATCGTGTTGCAACGGTTGCAACTCTGCTTACTGTTATTCGGCCTCGGCAAGGAAGCGAGAAGGACGTCTATCTGCTGCTGTTGTTGTGTCCGTGGTTTTGTTGGTTGTAAAAGAAGTCGTACAGTCTTGTGCAGTATGTAATCAATTGTTCAGTGAAAATATGGCGGATTTTGTGTATTATGTTTGCTTTGTGTTGTTATTGTCACTGCAACATGTGAAAAACGAGGATGTAGCCGTATCCACTGGAAGAAGTAAGTATGGGCTTAGACAACAATGTTGTCCATTCAGGCCAAAGGTACAAAAAGGGAGCGGGGGGCTCAGGTTGCGGCGACCCTTTTTTCAATTGACTTAAATTACGTTTAAATACGAGTCGAGGGGGTTAATTATGATTAATGTAAACACCAACCGAATTTTACTACCAAAAAAAAACAAACGAGGACGAAATGATCTAATTTTTTATTGAGTATTTAAATGTGTTTGTTTACAACAACCGGTCGGCGAGTAATTTCCCGAACACAAAACAACCATTGTCAAACAGTCATTGTCTACAATGAGGTGTGTACTTACACAGATTTATTATGTAAACACTGACATATGAAGCCAACCCTGAAAGGGGCCGAAAATTTTCATTTTCGTTATTTTTTTGCAACCTGATCCAGTCACCCGAGACTGCGGCCATGAAATTTGGTCTCTGGGGTGCTGGTGCCAACGTGACGCGAAATTTGATAAGTAAAAGCTTTTTAAAAACAAAAGCATGTCATGCACTCTTTAATCAAGTGGCCAAGGCAGTTAAGTGCCAGTACTTGAATTTTTTTGCAAGGTGTCAATTCTGTCACCACTTTATTTATTTTTTGTATAGTTTTGTTATCAACAAAAAAAAAAAAAACACTTGACTGTGGATGCGATTTTTAGTAAGTCAAGTCCCATGGTCCAGTCTTGTGTAAATTGACATCCAACAGACAGCTTTCAATTTTTTGGTTTCTTCACACTTTTATTCGATTTTTGCAAATGTACGTGAAAATTTAGTATTCAAACTTGCAGAATTAATTTGGAACAATGAAATATACAGCTTACAGCTTTTTCTCGTTAAAATATTATCTCGCCCTTCCAAAATTGCTGAGCTACTGAATGGCCAACAAATTTTTAATGGGTTGTTTAATGTTTAAATGACAGTTGTCAGTTGATGTTAAAATGACGCCTTCAAACCACAAAATTAATTTAATCATACTGTGATAGTTATGCTGTTTGAAAAAAGTTGAAAAGTTGGAAGCTGTCAGAAGAATGTCATTATGTTTTTACCCCATTTCATTTGGCGAAATCCGGATTGCATTAAAAATAGCATCGGTGCTTTTTGCAGTTCATTCTGGCTATTTATCTCGTTTTACAAGTTTCTGCATCAGATTCTGTTTAAAACGAACATTTTTTATTGTAAGACATACCATGACTACCACGGTAATTTACATTAAATGAAGCCAGTTTTACACTCTCCGCTCTATTTTTAGATCTAAATCTAAATTCGACGTAACTGGTGATTCAAGTTGGACATCCCGACTGTTTGTTTATCTATGTTTAACTAACTATACAAAATACAAAAATGAATAGAAGAATATCGACTAAATCTGATATTGCAACTCAAATTTTAATTTTAGATTAGGCGGAAGTGATGTTATTTTCAAATACCACATTAATTTGTTATTGTTTTAATTAATTCGCTTTACGATCACACATTTTTATCTAGAGCAACAAAACAAATAAAGATGCAAGTCTACAAAGTGTTTCCACAACATGCTTCTTTTTTTTGACTCTAAGATATCAAACATAAGCATTGAAATGCTTTTTAAGGGGTTTTAACGTTTTAACTATGCATTTTATGGAAAATTCTCAATCTTTAATTAACTAATTTTTAACACTGAAAATCAGTATTCTGTATTCGATTCGGTAATTAATCTCTATTATCAGTTGATCCAATGTAGATTTTGTAGTTAAAATCAATTACTGTCAAATTCGTCTTCAAAACTTGTTGGAAGGTCGGTTTTCATTCTTCACATTTTGCACTAGCGCTGTAATAATTATCTGAAGCTTAGAATAGCCACAGAATTGCGCCTGCGACTTCAAATGATACGAACAGTACAAATAGAACGATATAGTTTTTCTTCGTCTTTTATAATATCTTCTGTGAGATAAGTTTTTTCTTTCAGTTATCACATCATCACATCCAGTTAAAAATGCCACTTTTTGTTTTAATTGTAATATAAATATTTTCTTCGCAAACATTTCAACATTCAACGGCTTTAATTTTTTACGCTTTAAAATCGCGAGAAGACGTCAGAATCCAATTTTAAACACACGCTACTTCAAACTTTCAAGTAAAACGTTACTGGAAAGTTGGAGTTGCAATTTCGGTCCAGGTGACAGTCGTAAACGTGACTAAGTGCAATTTGCAACAACCCACCCTCCTTCAGGAAATCTCTTTTTGCGAGTAAAAGTTTCGAACGGAGTAATTAAAATGGAGAAGACTGAGTGGCTAAGGGTTACATAATCCTCTTACTCCCTCCTCCGCGAATAATTACCAGAATTTGACTTTTGCTTAAGGAGAATGAGAACACATTACTTATTAACTCTTGATGCGATTAGAACAGAAACTCAAAAAGTGACTTGTATGGTTTCTCTTGCGACTTAGTTTCTAGCACAGAAGAATTATAACTTCTTACAGCTGAAACAGTTCAAATGCGTAGTGTCAGATAACTGTATTTATTTGTGAAGTTTTTCAACCAGTTGAAAGTTAATTGTTCGCGTCAAGGATGTCGTCAGAGCCATCGGAGTATAAAAATGAAGAAAGCTTGTACAGAATGCAAGGCATACATTAGCGAAATACCTGTCATGCACATAATATAAATCACTGTTAAATATCGCAGACATTTAGTGAAATTCGACCAATGATAAATCGGTTTTACGTTTTACATTCGAAAATGGTAAATTATTCATAAATTTGAGCTGCTCAACTATAGTGGGACATCCTGCCACATGAAATATTCACCCGAAATACCAGCCAATGGAATTCTTGGCCGAATTCAGCATTATTTTAAGTCGATTATTTTCCGCTGGAAAGTGTGCACAAATCGATCCCCACTGCCCACGATCCCAATTTAATTTTATTAACAATAATTAATTTCGTGCTAACAAAGGCTCGACCCTCATTTGCATCGTCGTGCCTCAGCCACCAAACAGGTCAACGAAACCATCGAAATTAATTTACTGTAACGTAGTTAGGGCGAAAACAACTACTTTCGGGTACCACACCCCGTCGTCACTTTCCCGAAATATCTCCGGAAAAAAATTGGCTAAACCCATGTGGCGTGAAGATGCCGAAAATAGACGCATCTGCAACATTTTGGGGCTCCACTTTAGACACATGGTTGTGTTTATGGAGCAGCACGTGTCTTTTCCATCGAACTTCGCCCCTCGTTATAACCGAAAATGATTGTTCGTTGTGTTTATGAAATAAAGGGAGCGCCCTTTATTTGTTATCTCAGCGTTTTTATGTCTCGAAAGCGCGCCCATTTTTATGGTGTATGCTGTACCTATTAGATGGTATTGAGGTTGATTGCACGATAATCGTTTCGGATATCAACACATATGTTGGAAAAGAATAAGCGGAGGGGCCTGAGAACATATGAATTGTCTGGGTCTGACGCGTTTAAAAACCGGATACTGCAGTCGCTTGACGTTTCCTTTATTGTTCTTCGTGGCTTTTTTTCGTGTAAAATTAAACTCCACCGTCGCTGACCCGGTGCCAAGATGGCGGCGATTGATTGAGTCAATCAGCTGCTGAGTGACTCATCTTCGCATGGCCGACAGGTAACTACGGCAACGGTATTTCACCAGGTCGCAACTACCTCAACGAATATGAAAGTGCAGCCAGACTGGTCACTTCGATCGGTGTCACGTCCGGAAGTGCTGCATACTCAAACGCACGCAATCGAATTTTTACCACATTTCGTTGGCGATTTCAGGAAGTTGAAACAGATGTCCAAAATGTCTTCCTGTTGACGCATCCTGATTGAATGATGTGTGGAAAGTTGGAAGCATCCAAGAGATTACATAAACTTTGCTCATTTCGCTGGGGAATAAGACGTAACTGATTTCTATATATTATCGATATCGATAGCATCGATAATCGATAAGCAGTGTTACTGTTACATTTTATTTTGGTACACTACTAGTTTTGTACAAGTCTCACAAGATCGAGAATTTTGAAACCCCGCCATTTTATGTATTTCAGTAAATCGATAGCACTAGTAATCTCGAGAATTTTTTGATATCGATAAAATATATCAAATTTCCAATATCGAAGATGAAAAATTAGGTTTGGGCATTAATAATGTGTTTTAACGTACATTTTCTTGTGCACGATCTACTTCGCAGTGTTTCTTTTAATAGCCATAGCTTTCAGGGTTGCAGCTAATTTAAGGAAATGTAACAGACAGCCTAAATAAATAAGCATTTTGTAAAAAGAAAGTTTTGTTAAAAAGTTTAGATAATGTTCAGTTCAATCTTGTTGTTACAGCTCTGTTTGCAACAGGTTCTTAGAATGACTATCTTATCACACCACAACGTATTGTTTTAAACGTCTTTGTTTTGAGAGGGATATCAGTTAATTTAAATTTTGACTTGGAATTGGATTATTATCGTTAAACTTAAGGTTATCATAATGTGTTTAAGGATAATTAACCGTGTACATAATTATGTTTATCAGCAATATTAGAGAAAATATTCTTCGGAAATAAGAAATTTTTCATTTCTGGTTAAACTCACCATCTAGTGATTGCAAAAATTCGGTAAATAAATTACGAGGAATCCACACTCAAGGCGAATGAAAAAAGTATGAAAATAAGCACTTCGATAAAAATAAATGTTTGCAGCGACCTTTTCTTTTGTGTACAACTTCACTGTGGCTGGTTTAATTCCATTTAATTTGATTGGATACCAATTTAAGATATAAACACAGTAATCGAATTATTTCGTCTCTTAACTGTGAATGTTATCACCCTTGCAAACACAATTTTAGTAATAACAAATATATAATGTGTTCCAGAAGTCTGTAAAATGAAGGTAATGGCTGTTACTAATTATACTTTTCGTTGGAAATTAGATGATTCATTTCTGCTTTTTCTCAAGTTACTTTTTTATGAATACAACTGGTCCATAATATTGGTATACCAAACTTTTTTTAATGGAATCCCTGTATATAAATTTTCGCATATTAAACGCGAACATAACCAAAGTCACAAAAATTTAAATTGGATATATACGTTTATAACAGATCTCTTAATTTTAGTTTTGAGCTGCAGTGTCTAACTGCAGGATGTTCCAACATTTTACAGTTCTGAAAGTAAAATTATGACTTGAATAAAACTTAGCATTACTGAAAATGTTTTGATATATGCACGACTTTTTCAGTAAAAATTAGACACACTCCCTTTTAATTTCACTTACATACTTAACGTACGTTAAAATTGATTTTAATATATTTGGAATCAAACTGTTTCAATTTTGACAACATTTTTTGTTTACAGAATGTGGTATCGAGTATTCATTTAAGAAGTGCATCAAGTCGTCCTTGACTTTTTTATAGACGAGGATGCCGCAAGAATTCTGACATAAGAGAGCACATCCTTTTCTTGTGACATCTTCGTCCATCAAAAAGTCAAAAGCGACTTGATGCACTTTTTAAATGAACACCCCATATTTTTATAATTTTTTTTAATATAACATCTTGTGGGATGACTATAATATTGTCATCCGGTTACACATATTTGATCCTGTATTTGAAAATAATAATTATCATTATGCTTTAGTTTCAGAGCATCGTTTTCTAATATTGCAAATTTTATTTTCGTTGTCCTAATAACCTCTTGAGGAGTTAGATCTTTTGAATTATAAGATCATTTAATCCCACCATATCCAAAACTATCTCGACTTACAGCTCAAAATGAATATCTTCCTAAAATTATTAAATCACAGTTTATAATTTTTTATTGCTAATTTTATTATTGCTAATTCAAAGCATTTTTGACATTTTCAACTCTATGATGATTCGTTAAAGTTTAAAACTTTTCCTTGTGTATTAATTAACTGTGTGTCACAGATTTTTTACGGATTTCTCTTAACAAATTACTTTGGGTAATAAAAGATTTAAAAAAAAGTTTATTTTGACTTCTGAACGCTTGTAAATTTTTAAAAATTAAAAATAAAAATCTGTCAAATTTGTATTATTAAATAGGATATGAGTTTTAACCTTGTCAAAATCATTATTAAAAATATTAACATATTAATGAGTTATCTGGGTATTACTTTAACATTGGTTTTCCCTATCTTCGAGAGCAGATGTATCAGCCTTACATTGACTTACATCTACTTAAAATTTTCTGCATGATTTTTCACAACATTTTATAGAACTGGATAAATGTACTCTGAAACTTTAAACCTTTTTTTTTTTTTAATTTACAAAAGTTGTAAAATTTTAACGTTTCATTAAATTTATTAGAACTTTAAAAACTGTACATTGGTATTCACCTAAAAAAATACGAAAAAAATGTTGCTAGAAGACACTAATTACTAATAAATTAAATACGCAATAAAATTATGATGTAACATTGTAGGTGAAAAGGCATCAGAGTTAACCAAAAAACTGCTAAAAACCAAAAAACTAAAAACGTATGTCTTGTTAGGAGTAGAAAGTTTGGCACTTAGAATCGGGGGGATCACGTTAGCAGGAATAAGGGCAAATATAAAATAATTTAGTTAACATTATTAAAAAATGATAAAGCAAAAGACTCATGAAAGTAATCGTTTCATAGGATTTCAAATTACTTGAAATCTTTTGTGGAATTTCATAAAATTCTGATTAATTTCACATAATTTCATGTGTATGTTCTTTGGAATTTTGAAAAACTCGAAAATATGACGAAATTTACCCAATATATTATTTTACAAAAGAGTTGGAATCAGTCGAACTTTCGTGAAATTTGGAATAATTAACAATTTCTGAGTACTTCAATCTTAAAAAGATTATTACTAAATTTTTGAAATTGTACGAGATCGCCAAGTTGCAGTCTATTTTATATTTCGGAATGTTGAATGATTAATTAAAGCATTTCAACCAAAAATAAAAATCTGTGATCGAATGCAGGAATGTAATCTCATTTTTTCGATGGCAGATCTAGGTGCTCACCTGCAGCAGGTGAACTTACTGTAATTGCGGGGAATAAACCTGAAACATCTGTAGATTTCGTCAGCATCTGGTCCGATTTCTGGTTTTGAAAGCATCGCCGTGTGGTAATAACAATATCATCGGTCCGTGACTCAAGGTAATTGCTTCCTAAAATTAATTATCGGCCGTGTTATTGATGACTCACCTTGTTTTCTTTTGTAATTTTTGTGATTTTCGTGGATTTTCTGCAAAATTTTCTGGTGTCGCGCCAGAATTACGCTGCGAGTGAATCAGAAAACCAGTTTAGAAACATCGATTTATATTCAAGACAGTATTTCCGCTTTGGCGACGTCCAAATTTAATTTCGTAGTCCCTTTTCCTGCTGATACACTATCATCAGGTTGTTGGTTTTAATTACTCATCCTCATCCACCATATCCAATTTGCATTTGGGAAACAGCTTCTTAGAATTAGGAGTCATATTTCCTTTCACTCCTGCGGTTGCCACTGCTTTTAATGTTAGGCATAATTTTGTTAATAATTAATTATAAAAATTCTGTTCTTGTAGCGAACAATAAAATTATTTCTTCGACACGAAGGTCAGCAACATTACACATTTTTATTAACATTCTGCGTTTGCAATTGAAATTACACATTTTACCGGGAAATGTCTCATTAAATTTAAATAAAAATGACACGTGAATCATTGTAAAAAGGGCAGGCATTATTTTCTGCCATTTAAGAACGCAATTATGTCCAGCTTTATTCCATTATCGTATCTGAGAACAAAAAGGAAATTCTTATGATAATTTTCAAGATTGTAAACAAGGAAGTGGTTGCTTTTGCATTGATCGATTGGATAGTACCAATGTGACCTTTTCACTTGCGGTTTTAATCAATTGATAAGTATTTGCAAAATAATTTTGCGTTGTAATTCCGATACTTCCGAAGTAATTCGAATATAGTTTTAACTGCGGTCAGGATTGAAAAACAGACGTTTTCCATCACCTGAATTGTAGAAAGTCATACTAAAGTTAATTCAAATTTCCAGTCAATCAAATTTTTTCTTGTAGTACCAGTTGGCGTGCACCACTGGTTCTGCATTTGTCACGGTCGCAAACTGACATTTAAACAATCCCAGTTTTTTCTTATGTTATCTTACTTGATATGTTTGTATAATGTGCTGTTGTAGAATTACATATTTAGAATTTAGAACAGTAATAATACTTTGTTTGATGAGAGTAGAATACGATTTATATCTAAACATTTCACTCGTGTCATCAGTACTTTGATCTCTTCAAATTATTATTCGGTAATTTTCTTATTCTTATAACCACAACAGAATTTAATGTAGAAGAGATGAATACTCGATTTAGTTCCAATAATTCTAAAATATACCTCATCCGTGGTAGTATCACAGTTGATATCATTTCCACTGTTTATTGCAAACTCAGAAATTGTTGAGAAAAATTTTCTTTAAATAAATTTAATTTTGCACCGGGTATTACCACAAACGCTTTACAGCGCTTTCCACGGGCAAAAAGCGTATATTATCCATCCATTTTAGGAATGTATTTGCTAGGATTATACAAAATAAAAATCTTAGTGGCCACTAATTGACAAAGGTAGGTCGGTCATTATTGCCGGCAAGACATGTCATTTGAACAGACTATAACTTTATGCATTCCAAAAATCATGGCGCTAATTTGCTGAAATGTTCCAAATAATTACATTAAATAAATGCTAAAATAACGTCATGACTATTTCCTGGAAGTGAATCGGTGAGAAACGTTCTTTTGGGAGCAACACAAGGTCTTCTAGAACTCTTACAATAAGAATAAAAACTGCCAACCATTATTCCTGTCTGTGGGATGACCTAGCAGTCGATCCAGGTAGATGAAATTTAAAAGTTTTTGACAAAGAAAGATGGAAGTTGAGATTCGGTTTTTGACGGAAATAATTAAATATTTTCAGATTTATCAGTAAATTTTAAGTAATTTCAATGCATTCAGCGTATTCTAGGAATATTTGAAGTTACTATTTCAGCTTTATTTTGCCAATTTCAGTTCTACATAATTCTAAAACAGTTTCGGAAATTTTGATTTAAAGAAAAATTCAAGCGCTTCTGTAATATAGTAATCCCAAATTCAAAGTAAATGTATGATATTACCACTAAATTAACGAAGAAATTTTAATTTCATAATTTTAATTTTCATTCTGAGAATTTTGAACTTAAAACTCATCAACCACTTCCAATGTTCCAATGCGACATTGTTTCGAACTGTTGATTTGATTCGTTCGAGAATAATGTATGGCGTTGGAATCCAAAATAAAAATGAAATTTTTTTGAGCACCAGAAACAAAACTAGCATAAGTTTTTTGAAAACAGAAAAATTCTCTTAAAAGCCTTGTTATTGATCCAGAAGACTGCGAGAGCAACGACCTACAGAATTAGTTTACTGAGTGCTTACAACAACGGATATGTTAGAAGTATTTTTATATGGTTTTTGTTTATAGCTATTTCCCTCGCAACATTTCAGCCAATCAAATCATTCAAGCCTTTTTATTTCAGCCAATCTGGTACGGCCATTTCTAGTGATTTTTATTTAATTTTCTGTTAAATGATACTAATTTTGAACCAATTAAGTTTCCCTCTTTAAGATTATGGGATAATTTGTGCGCACTGCAAATGTTAGTTACTATTGAAAATTGTTATAATTCAGAATTTTATTTATTTGAATTCGTGGATTTCATGTTTCATGCTAACCTTGTTTGGGATATGAGTAAAATTAAACCGTTAAAGAATGTACTGTAAATTAACTGTTTTTCTGTTTAAAGTGACACATTTCCAGCAATTGCATAGATTTTCGATCAATTTGTGACAGGAATTTAGTTGTAAAAAGTATAAATTAACAGTTTTTTTTCAGGTTTACGCTCTTTCAATGTATACAAAGTTTTTATATAAATAAGTATTCAGTCTCTAATTCAAAATATTAATTTAGTCTTTCATTTTAACCAAATCCTTGAAATAAATGATGGGAAGTGGATTCTTTTCTTAGAAGTAGGATAATCATGAGTGTGCTTAGTGAATCACTTTTTTCTTTATATAACTACTAGTGCAATTATAGTTAGTCACTAGCCTTGTACCGGGGAATTTAAAAAAAGAGGCGCAAGTCAAAATGGAGGCTTTAAACGACAATTTGTTTCCAGAACGAAACGCTGAGAAAACTCAGAAACTCTGTGTGTGAAAAAACATATTAGCCCCGTTTGATAAGAGTTGTTTTTATCATTGCGAACGCTGTTTTGTGGTTGATTTTTTTAAAGAAAAACAACCATCAACTCCTCGAGCAGAAATTCAGGCCTAATCGGCGTATGTCATCGCAATAATCGCCACTGAATTGAACCAGTTTTATATTAAACCACAAATTGTTTACCGCTTTTAAAGCGCTTCTGTTCTGCATGTATAAATAACATGAGACGCTGTTGGTGTGTTTTTATTATCCCTCCGCTTCCAGCCCAAGACTGAGGCATTGTTCACACCGCGCGCGACGTAAATTCTACCGTAACAGAAAACAGTTGATCCTTAAATTTTACGTCTTTACCTGTCCTGCATAGCAACATTTGTCTGCTTGGGTAAAGCTCAGCGCACATTGTGTCCGGCAGGTGGCCTTCCTGGTAATCTTCGCCTAATTCAGTCGAGATGGTAGGTGAAGTGAGCAGATGTTCCTGCCCACATACGCCAACATTTCGTGGTAAAAGCTTATTTTCGACTCCAGACGAAGAGTGCAGCACTTAGGTGTAGCAGTTGCACTTTGTGAGAAGGGTCGATGACTAATTAATGCTGCGCCCCAGTTAAGTCCACTTAAACCTTATTAAATGTCATGATCTTATGCGCTGCAGAGTTGCAATCGTGGAAAAGCGCCACCGTTGTATAATTATTACAATGAATGTTTGAAAAATATAGCGTGCTAGAAGGTTAGAATTAATTATTCGTTTAATGTTAATTAGAGCAAGTAATAATTAAATCAGGGTTTGCTTTTGTTGGAAAAGTGATTGGTAATGCAATTTTTTTGCATCTGTGTACTAAACAAATCGCGATGTAAGCAGCGATTGTTTACACGACGAAAAATTATTGTTAAATAAAGGAAAACCTTCGGATTTATTCCATTGATAAACAGTCAGTTATGGTGAGCCGTGTAAACACAAATATTTACCGTTTTTTCAGTGTTATCGTTTATGTCTGGTATTTCTTATATTCGAACCGTTTATCATTCGCACAATGCTGATTTGTGTGGATAATTTTCATTATCAGGTTCGCCGTGCTTGAAAAAGCAGAGATAACTACAATTAAATAGAACGAGGTTATAGTGACAAGAGTTCTTCATTTGTGTGATAAGAAACAAGTTACTGAAAGCTCAGTGCACTAATGCATTGGTATTGTAAAAACAAAAGTTTTTAAAAACTATAAAAGAGAACAAAACAAAATATTCACCAGTTTGTAACAGACAAGTGTTATACCGACATCTGCCATCGTATGTTCATCGTGTTTTTGTCCATAACTGCAGTGTTTTTCCATAAATTTACATTTGATGTGAACAATGTTACTCTTATAATTGTTATAATGATAATTTTTCCCAAACAGGACCAGACGTTTATTTTATTTCTTCTTTTTCTCCAATAGAAAATTATTCATTCATTTTAGTTATCCCGTAAAAAATTTTTTTTAGTAATCACATTTTCATTTTTGACTCCAAAGATGTATCTGAACAAAGATTTCTACACAAAGTAGCTATACAATCATCCATGTGGTAACAAAAGTAAAACGAAAAAATAAATGGTAATTAAAGAAAACACTATGTATTTTCTGTAGGGTACTTAGAAAAATAGCTATTGAAAATAAATAAGCAATAAATCAAAAAATTGTTTTGTAAATGAACATTTATTGTTAAAATAGTGATATACATCGTGTCCCAAAACTCGCGCCATTCCGTGAAGTAAATATTGTTCATCTACAACTAAAATCATTAAATAAAAATATAAATAAATATAATCTACAATAAAAGTTGTTCAGGCTTTAATGGAATAAGAAATAGAGAACGATTAAGTTGACCAATAAGAACACTGCTTCAGGGAGAGTGTATTACTAACTTCAAAGCGCGCCTTATAGAAAATGATGCAGTGAAGAAGCTAATGACAATAAAGTTGAATGAACATTCGACATTTTAAAATATCCAAAAAATTTGTATTACTTTTAATGCCTTGTGCTTATTTAATCGTTAATGACTGCAAAAATGTAAAAGTACGGTAGGCAAAAAAATTCGTATCATGTTCCTCCATCCACTATCCTTATGTTAGTCTATTGCTGGCTAAGACCTCTGTCTGTTTGCCAGTCTGTCACACTTAGTAGAATCCCGCACCGTCTGACTAACCCTTCACTTTTATTCCAAATTCTGAATCAAAAATTGTTACAGGCGGCTAGTTCTACTCATGACATGAATTATTTGTGCCGTTTCACCTATAAAAACTACATCCCTATTAACATTTTATTATTGACTAAGAAGTTATTTTAGAATAAATAGAAAAGTAGAATAAATTAGAAAATTATGGCTGCATGGCCTTGGCCTCTTGTTGTCGATCATTCAAAATCTCGAGCGTATCCACCGGTTTGCGGAATACGTAATATTTTTCAACTGACTCCAAAAGAAAAAATCTAAGGGAGAAAGATTTGGAGAATTTGCAGGCCAGAGTACAGGGCCACCACGATCGATCCACCTATGAGGATAACGTGTTGATAATACTTATCGTGCTTATTTTGAGAAATCGGGCAAACACCGTCATATTAGAACCACGCCTAGCGTTTTGTTAATAGTGGAACGTTTTCCAAAAAGCCTGGAAGTTCATCGCTCAAAAAATTGGCGTAATTTTCATCATTTAATCTTTTAGGCATAACAAAGGTTTCCATTGAAGGTAAAATCCGTTTTCTGCTGGAAATTAAATTTGTCATAGTATTGTCAACAATTCCAGCCCACAGGTTAATACTGAATCTTCCTTGGTAAGATAGAACTCGAGTCACGTATGAATTCTCAGCTGCCCAAAAATGCCGGTTGTGGGCATTAAACATTCCTTTTCTTGAAAACGCACACTCGTCCGTAAACAGAATGTGACGTGAAAAATTGGCATTGTTGGCATTTTGATTTAAAAGCCACTGACAGAAATCTGCTCCATGCGGATAATCCTATTCTCGTAAATGTTGGACGCGGCTGTAGTGATGCAGCCTATTTTTATTAATGATTCTCTGCGTTGTAGACGTTGAAGAACAAAACGCACACTTCTTCCAGGGTTCTTCTTTACCCAGAATTTCGTGTGCAACTTCTCACCGTCGGACACGACGTGGAGCTCTAGTAATACGATCTCTTGTGGGAATTTGTGAGTCTGTTTCCCCTGTACGATTTACCAACCGGAGAAATGTGATTATTAGGATGGAGCCTATTAGGAAACTGATTTTCATGTTCACGTAAAGAGACTCTCTGTATTACGGTTCTAATGGCCTTAAATGAGCAACATTCCTATATATTCTTTGTTAGAATAAGACATTTTTAAAAAGTTTTTAACTATGTTGTCAAAAAAAAAAAAACTACTCCAAATTTCTGTACATCTTTTGTGGCAAAACTTATTTTCAAAATAAAAGTGAGTATTTGATGAAGCTATTACGCTATTGGTTGACATTAACATCCTCAAATTCTAGTACCGTTAAAACCTTACAATTTTTGTTTGCAGATTAACTCAATTTTTAATGTGGATTCGATATTAACGGGGAATGACACGAATTTTGCGATACGCTGTATAGCAATTATTTTAGAAAAAAAAAAGTGGAAATGGTCGGTTGTGCACAATTCTTCAATATCTTTTCAACTGATCGAAGTCCAGAAAACAAATAAATAAATAAATAAATTCGATGCACAATTTAAAATTATTTGTGTTATATCAGAGAACTCCCTTGTTTTTGTAATTTATTTAACATTTTGTAAAGTCTCGCTGAAAACGAGTTTTACCTTTCCCTCATACAGGTTAATAAAAACTTAATAAAAGTTTCATTTAAAAAATAAAGTTATGAAACCTCAAACAAAAAGGTCTTTACCATGTAAAACGGGGCTGCAAGTCCAACTGGACGTACATAGGTAGATTCACTTACGGATTTGTAATGAGATATAAATGGGTGTAGTAAAACAAATATCCTGGAAACGTACAAGAAAAATTTCGAATAATTAATAAATTCCTAAATCAAGGAACTTGTATTTTTTGTTTACGATTTTTAAAGAAATTTTTTATTTTCTTTACGTTTTGCAAACCAACTTTGATAACTTCTGATTTAATTATAACATGAAAGATGTTATAAGGTATTATCATGTTTCAACTCCTTTTACTGCTCTGAATTAAATCTCAAAGTTTGATTTTTTAAATGATCTAGCCAAAAAAATCAGCATTCCATCACTTTTATAAAACCAAAATTAACCCTCACTGCAGAAAAAACAACAAAATTGAAATAATTGATGACAAATATTAAAGGAAAATTGTAGTCACCAACGATTTGAGCATTTTTCACAATACACATTATGTACATTAGTTTTTTTCTTGAATTTCAGTGTTAATTTGCATTTATTAGATATTTTAGTCTGATTTTTTGAAATTAAAGTTCCAGATCGTCGTTACGTAAATGCCAAAAATTGTGAAAATTGCAAACCAAACATTTGTTGTAAACCAAGCTATTAAGTCTGAACTATAAGCTGCAGTTTTTTTATATTGCACACTGTAAATTACATGACTATGCTTTCTCGTTTAATTGTTGGCCTATTTCCGTATGTATATTAAAATTAAATGTAACAACTTAAAATGCCAAGGAAAGTACAGTAAAAAATTGATTTGTAAGAGTGTATAAAGGAGACTGATGCATTTTTTCAGCAAGCACAAGCAATATATAACAGTTTTAATCAATTCTGTTTTTTTTTTTCATGTTAAAACCAAATAACCTTGTTATCTTTCCCAGAAAACAAAAAAGTGAGTCCTCTTGTTAAAGATTCTTTAAGTCTGTAAAAGGTTTTTAAAGTTCTGCTTTCATGATGTCATGATGTCTTATATGGGTCATCATAATGTCATCTTCAAAGACACTTCTCAGTGATCAGTATTTCACATTTAATCATTTGTTAGTTGTTAAAAACAAAAATTCAGTACAATATAATAGTAGCCATAAGAAAATCTAATTTCGTCATCTCGGTTGTCAACTTTTCACTCCTACCACCGTTCAAATCTATAAATAAGAACGATAAGGCTTTGGTTCATGTTTACCAGATGATAAACTACAAATATGAACCTTCACTAGCCGAAGTAATAGAAAAAATTCATTCCACGTCTGTTAGATTCAATGCCAAGACCAGCAACTTTTTCAGAATCGTAATTATTCCAATTACATAATTTTTTGCATTCGCCATAATTTTCAGTTTTAGAAAGTAGGTCCGCTTATTAAGTAATAAAATAAATATTTAAGAGTTAACATCCTGATCATGCCTTTCATAAAGCAACTTCACCTGCACTATAATATTAAAGTTTACAATATTCTATTTCAAGCCAGATTAAAATAGGTCCCAGCTTATGCAGTGTGCAGCTGATACGTGCGTTTATTATTTCGTAACATAATAATCTTTTATCAACTTCTGGTGGTTGGTGCATAAATCGCGTTCTCAAAACGGCGCCAGGTTCTGGACATTTTTCCAAAATTCGCGCGATCGATATACTTCCTAGTCCAAATTTTCGACCAATTAAAAAAAAATCTGGGGCGTGCTCCAGATGAGTTAATCTTGAAACAATAACACTGTAATGTAATTTAATTTTACTTTCTAATGGCTGAGGGGGCTCTTATGCAATGACCTTGAATAATAATTTCGCCAATAGGAACCGATTCCGACCTTGCTGTTTGCGGATAGCTCAATATTGGTTTTCGATGACGTCTGTTGTATTAACAGGTTAATTGTTGTAAACATTGTTGTTTATGGATATTGTTTGGCAATTTATGGAGTTTCTAGATCCTGCTGCAAAAGCCCTGCATTTTTTAATGTGGGGTCAACAAACTTTCGACCATACAATGTAAAGATTAATGTACAAAAGGATAAAAATGTAAACGTCAATCAAAACGGTAGTTTGACGATGTAAACATAATAGAGCTCTGTTTTGTGGTGTTTATGGTTGATTGCGTGGAAGGTTTTGCAGTTTTCTAGGCAAAAAATAACAGTTCCGTTTCTTGGCCCCTGTCGGAGTTTCTTTATTCGTTGCTTTTTTTTTAATTTAAAGGTAGTTTTCATTATACAAATTTTCAAATATAAGATGTAAGTTTTGTGACACATGGTCTGCCAGTTTTAATGATGGTAATTTCTGTATCTTCTGCTTTTCTACTCTTCAGTATCAGAACTAACCAGTATATTTAAAATGACTGTCTTTTGCTGAAATCTCTATTTTTTTTTTTTTTTAACTTGGAGCAAGCAACTTATTTGTTAATTTCGTGTTTTTTTAATTCTTTTCGTTTTATGATATTAAAGAAATGTTTTTGTTAGTGGTTTTCTATTTCCTCTTTCTTTTCTTGATATTTTCCCATCCTTTCACTTGCATTTTTTCAGTTGTCACGTTCTTTGCTGTATACAATTTTTTGTCAGAAGATTTTTTGTGTTTTTTCAGTTTAATAACTAAGAAATGTCGTTTTTGGTGACGAAAAAAATATATATATATATTTGATTTGTCTTGTACTTAAGACATATATTCTCATCTTCTTTTGGTCTTTATCTTAGATTTTTGTCTTTATTTTTATATATTTTTACGTTACTTGTTTCGAAGATTTTTGATTTTTATGTTTTGTTTTCGTTTATAATAACTTTCAAAAATGTCTTTCTTTTTTATCTCCACATTCTTTGCTATTGCTAGTCAAATTTTTTCAATAAATTCTGAACATGCAAGAGAACAGCTTTCCCGTGAAAGACCTTGGCCATGATGTTTCGTACCATTTTATGAATAAATCCATAAATTCCAAATTTTGAATTCGGTACTGTTTTTTACAAATTTAAAATATCAAGTAATATGTTACATTTTAACAAGTAGAAAAATTTTATCTTTGACTTTTTTTATATAATTAGAAAATGCATTATACAAGGATAAGAATTTTCGCTCTTTTATCCCATTTTTATCTGTTCTTTTTTTTGCAGCCTATGTTTTGTTAAAGATTTTTCTCATTATTTTGTTTTCATTTTTGCCGCCAAAGTTTTTGTTTTGTTAGGGTTTTTCTATTCAATAAAAAATATTATATTTCTGCTCATTATTGTAATGAGACTTTTCCTTCTCTCTTGTTCGCTCTCTTTCTTTAAATCTTGCTCTTTTTCACATTTTTACTGGATTCTGCCTGAAAGACTTCTTTAAAATTTTTGTTTTATTTTATTTAGTTTAGATATTTATTCTTAATTCAATTTTTACAATGTCCTGGCTCTTTAAAGGCTATCTTTATCTTCTATTTTGTTTTCAGTCTCTATTTATAGTTTTTTTTTTGTAATATTTTTTTCTCCTTTCCTAATAGATTAGTTCTTCTGAAATCCTATTGTAACTTTTTAATATTTTCTCATACTTTTTCATATATTTTTTTGAAATAGTTACGTCCGTTGCGACAATAAATTTAACAAAATTTTGATAAAAAATTATAATTATAAATTATAATTTAATTTTAATTTATTATTTTTTAATTTTTATTAAATATAATTATAAATATAATAT